>RJWT010003263.1:0-37174 GCA_004365215.1 Cuniculus paca | reverse complement strand
GCTGACGCCGGTAGTTAGCAGTCTAGGAGGGCGCAATCTGCCAGACTCCAAGATGGAGCCCGGCCGACCACTCTCTCCCGTGGGGTGGGGGTGGGGTGGAATTCCAAAGACTCACCCACTGCCAGCACAGATCTCCACGCCTGCAGCTCTCCTTCACTCCCGCGCCTCTCCGCGGAGACCTCCGGGGTTGACCACAGCTGCGACCATGACGGCAATGGCGACGGCACGCGTCTCCAGGCTCAGCAGGTCTTCCGGTGGGGTCAATTCGGCTCCAGGCTGAGGCACCTTCTTCTTCGTTTAAATTCTTTTTATTCTCTTTGTGGGCTTCGAGTCATATTTTAGATTCTTCCTTGGTCCAGGGGACCCACTTACTTCCTTCTTGTCCTCTCCATGATGTGATATTCCAGCATCTGAACTGTTTCTCTCAGAGAGACTGTTTACTCTGCTGCTTACTGTTCCGCCATCTTTTTCTCCAATTGCTCTTTCTCCTACAGTTAAGACAAAAGACTCGGAGAAATTGAGTAAGTTCCTCATGTTTACTTATATAGTGACAGCCAGAGGATATGAAGTAAGGACCTCTGCACCTGGAATCTATACCATTAGTAACCTGCTAAATCACATGTGAAATTCTCCTCCTCTCCTTCCCCGAGTCACATACACCCACTGCATGGCTTATGTCAGGACAGGCTAAGCAATGGATCAAGTGGAATGAAGCAAAACAAGTGGAACAAAACAAAACACGGATCTCCTTTGGGATTTCTATCCCCTTCCTATTGTTAAAGCCACGCATATTGCTCAGAAGCACCTACACAGCTGCTTCCATGGATTCTATACCTATGTGCCAACAGTTAAACATTGAGAAATATGAGCTCTAAATCTATTTTCATAGACACAAGCTCTTGTAACTTTACCAGCAGTCACAAGCCTAGTCTCTGTAAATGCTTTGTCTCAATATACTTAATTTTGGGCACATTTAAAAAAAAAACCCTTTCTAAGTAGTTTGAGGGACTTCGCAATTTGAGGAACTTCTCAATTCTAAATAGTTTGAGGAGCTTCTCGGTTTGGCCTGGTCCTCACGACCTTTTGCCTTCCCTTAGCTGCTCCACTTATTTAACTGTTTTGTCCCCATGGGTGTTTGAGTGAAAATTCCTGCTTCACAATAAAGATTGTGGTGTGTATGAGATGATTTTTTAATATATTTGGTACGCTAATGTACAAGACATATTTTGCCTTAAGGCTTAACCTGTGACAAAGCAGTTGCTGTCTCATTGTACAATATTTGTGTTAATATCCAGGTCCTTTACTTTTTGAGCACTAACAGTATTAAGTGTCCCTCTCTGAGTCCTATCATTTAATTCTCGTTGTGTCCTTGATCAGACATAGTGAATTAGAGGGGGAAAAAGGCTTTTTTGAAGCTTCTTTTTTGTGGATTTCTTTAAAAAAGTATCTGTGTACGTGTGTGTGTGTGTGTGTGTGTGTGTGTGTGTATGTATATGTATGATCTGGAGGTGAATTTTTATTCAATCAGAGAAGTAATAGGCAAATTGCTTTACTCCTGAGCCTCGGTTTATTTATCTGTAAAATGCAAGTAGCAATACTTCATGCAATTTGTATGTGGCTTGTATAAAATATCAGGTAAAGTACTTAGTGCAGGTCAAAAATTCAGAATATGTTGGTTTCTATTCCCCCTTTTTATTCTTTCCAGAAAGTACGATTGAATAGAGATATTGCCAGTGATATCAATGTATATAAAAGGATTTTTGATGAGAATGTCAGGGAAAGATTGCAATAAAAATGTACTCTCACAGACACACACCCTATAAAACTGTCATAGAGTGTCAATATGCCTTATTTTATATAAATTCACTTCTGCGTGTGTGCATGCATGCATGTTCAACATCTGTGTATGTTAGTGTATATGTGCTCGTTTCTGTGTGGAGTTTGTTTATGGACTGGTGTGGTTTTGAATGGAAGTGTGTTTGTGCATGTGTGCACACACAAAGAAACAGCTGGAGTAAGAGACTATATTGACCCATATATTTTTGTCTTTTGGAGACAGGGTCTCATTAGGCCATTCAGGCTGGCCTTGGGCTCACTTTGTAGCCCCGGCTGGTCTCAAACTGCAACAATCCTTCTGCCTCAGCCTCCTGAGTGCTGGGATTGCAGGAGTGCACCACCATGCCCAGCTTTGGCCCCATATTTAATGGTAGCTCTATTGTATATTGTAACTTGTGGCATATAAAATAAAGTCCATTTATGATGTTGGTCTTATCTTCTAATTGAAATCACAGGCATGAAGCTTCTTTGCACCTGCATAAAATAAGCTGTTTAATTTCTCTGCACCAGGGGAAAAATGACTGCATTGCCTGTGATGTAGCCCGTCAGTGCACAGTGTGATTCACGGGTGCCTGGTTTGAAAGCTGCGCCCTGACTCAGTATCTCTGCATTGTCCGCATCCACCGTAGATGCCTCCGCCAAGGTTTTCTCAAGGGCAACTGGGTGCTTCTGCCGACTTCCCTTTTCCCTTCACAGTCCATGGGAGGCGGAGGCTGTTCCGTGTTTCTGAATAACCTATCTAAGAGCTTTTCTCTGGATTATTCACACATGAATGAGTAAATTATTATACTGTGTCCATTTCTTTAAAAATTTGCTGATAACTGATGATGACTTATTTCAATGAAGCCAAAGCAAATATTTGAGAAAGAAAGTAAGCTTGTCTTGGAAGCCATGAAGGAATGAAAAAAGGGAAAGGGCTATGCATCTTAGCAGTTAAAAGACCTAAATTTGTTTTAAAGCTTACTTTATAGTAATACTAATATATGCTCTAGGTAACATTTTTAAAACCCTGCTAGCTAATAGTTTTATTTTATAGGGATGGAAAAAAATTTTTTTTACTTTATTTTGTACTTTGGGCTCCATGGCTCAGCCCATATGGTAGAATTAACCCTAACAGTTGGTGGCAGTATACCCAAAGACCAGAAAAATAATGACTGAAAATTAACACACATGTTCATTCAGTCACTCAGCAAGCATTAGGAGCTCAAGGAAATCTAGTAGGGTAGGGTAATAAGATGCAAAAGGCCAGGGCTACTGCTGAAAGCAGAAACGCAAGAAGGGAGTTAATTTTTTATCAGACTGTGTTAAGGATTTTGGAAGAGGGAAATCAGTGATAAGTCACTGAGGGTTTCATGGAGGAGAATGTCAGAAGCAGTTTTGTATTATGGGATGGTCACAGCATGCAAAGTGCGTCTGAGGGATCAAGGATGATGTGGTGACAATGGTGAGAGTGTCTTAGAGTAACCCAGATGATCATGTTTTGGACTAAGGCAAGTGTAATAGGGAGGGAGAGAAGGGATTTGATATTGGAGTTAATCAGGTAAAATGCACAGGCCCGGAGACTGATGGCCTTGAGAAAGAAGTGTGAAAGCAGAGTCCTGATGAATGTCAGGCATGATGCTCCCCATGGCTGCCTGGCGGGAACATCACAGAGCAGAGGGCAGCAGTGGGGCTTGGAGGAGGTCCACTGGGGCATCTTGTGTTTCTGGTATTTATGGAATATCCAAAGAGAAGAATCTCTGAGGTAGCTAAGTTTTCAAATCTGAAACTAGGAAGTGCACCTGTGTGTGTGAAGGTACTCATTTGGAGATTTAATTACAAGCTGTTCCCAGGATGATGGTAATTAAAATAAAAAAGAATGAATATATATATGTATATATATGGAATGAAAGGAGTCAATGAGTTGGAGTTGGAGTTTCTGAGTAAAAAGAGAACATAATAAAATACAGGGTGGTGGATCATATTTAAAGAAAAGTTAGAGAAATTTAGAGCGTCTGAAAGAAATTGGAAGGAAAAGGCAATGTATATGGTCATGGAAGCCCCTAGGAGAAATGCTGCTGGAGGAATAGAGAGCCGTGGTCTCAAAGACTGCTAAGAGTTTAACTGAGAGTGAGGCGTGCATGTCTAAGTGTCTACTCGGGCTTAAACTCTGCAAAACTGATCATTCCTTAGTGAGACAAATGTCATCAAAGCCACACTGCATTGGTGGGAGGAAGAAGCCTCAATAGTAACCAAAGGTATCTCTTGTTAAGAAGATACACTACATCATCGGCAGCCAGTTTGGGTAACAACTACTCATTATTATTGGAGAAACTGAGGCGTCTAGACTTTAAGTAACTTTCCCAAGGTGACACAATAGGAGCAGAGAACTGTTGAGATGTGAACCTGCTGATTTTGATGCCAGAGCTTCCTCTCTGGGCACTTTTGTCCATTCGGCTAGGTTTGGTGACCACCAACCCTCCTTCGGCAGTAGTATTTATTCAAGTATTTGGGAATATATGTTTTGGGGAGTATCTGTACAAAGAAATCATAGAATTTCCAAAATACTTAAGAAAGAACAAAAGAATGGGATACTGGCAGAGGGTGTTGAACCTTCCTTTGACTAATGAACTGTGATGAGGATTAAGGGATGGGAGAGAGAGGAGGAAGGGGAATTGGTATGAGGCTGATATGAGCATTCCTAAGTTAGGGCACAGGGGATCAAAATGATACACTCTTAGCACAAAAATAAAGCCTCCTTTTACATGCAGACCTAGCCTTCACCTCATTTAAGCTTAATTCAGTAATGAAAAACTAAATGTGGAAAAAGAATAACAGACTGGTATTTTCACATAGAGACTTAGCTGCCCCTTTATGTGCTACAATATACTACCACAGATGACTTTATGTATTTATGGTTTAATTTCTTATATTTCATCCTACTAATTCTACCTATATTTCTCCTCTCTCTTTCCATTAGATCATGCTTCTTAGTGACCCTGAAATGGAGAGCAGCATATTGATCAGCTCAGACGAAGGGGCAACCTATCAAAAGTACCGGCTTACCTTCTACATCCAGAGCCTGCTCTTTCATCCCAAGCAAGAGGACTGGGTGCTGGCGTACAGTTTGGATCAAAAGGTGAACGAATAACTCTTTGTACGTGTATCTGTCACCCTGGGCTCACTTTGTGAAATTTTGAAGGCAAGCCAATGACATTTCATCATTCTTACCCAAGTAGGTTTTGTGTGCCGCAGTGAACTTTCCTTTCTACTCTTAAGTATCATGGCATGCAGGCAAGCTTATCTTATTTTGTTGGCAGTTCTTTTTTATCATTTCGCAGATATAAAATGACTTTCTTTAAAATTTTACTCACTTGACCCTATTTAAAATAGCTCCATGAGTAATCAGGAGAGGTGTCGTACTAACTTGTAGTGGCCGAAGTAAACAAAGCTGCAGAAACTCTAAGGTGCTTGTTCAAAGCTATCAGTTGCCCAGCTGGAGGAGCCGGCATTGGAATGCGTGTTGCCAAATTCCAAGTCTGGAGGGCGTATTCCCTCATACTGTGCTGTCTTCATTTGGTGAAATACCTTTGGTTTCAGTTTAACAGTGAGTGAGGAGATTCAGACAAGTCCATTTTGTTATTTTCTAAAAATATATTTAAGATACAATAAATCAATAAAACCTCTTCGAGCTCTAAACCTGTTTGTTCAGCTGTGTACTTGGCATTGTCTCTTTGTGTGCTTGAGAAGACTCAGAATAACCCCCCAATGAACTCCTGCTCTTGTCCCAGTATAGCTGTCTTCTCATATTCCCTACTTCCGTCCATCCAGTTGCTAAGTCAGAATCTGGGCAGTATCCTTACCACTGCCTTTTCCTAATCCACCATCTCCTATCCATTATTGAATTTTTTTCTCTAAATATTTGATAGGCGAATTAGTGGATGAATGCTTACATGCAACAGAAATCAATCCATTATATTTGATCAATTTATCCTTGAGAAAAAGAGCTCCCGATTATTCTTTATTCTGTTTCCTGCCTTCTCAAGAATCTTCATGCAGATACCAAGATATTGTGTAATAATGTAGAATCGATTAGTGAAATGGAACAGACAATTGTAAGCACTGTCTCACGTAGAGATACACACAGAATAACCATGGTTTCAACCATGGTTGAAACAGATTCTTTGCTCTCTGTACTGCTGAATCCTAAAATAGTTGCTTTTCAGTATATATTCAAATATGTGATTGTGAATTTTGTGTGTATGTGATGTCAGCACCTTTAAACAATAATTTCAACATAACCTTTGTATCTCTCATTCACAGAGTCTCATTGTGGGCATCAGGTGCTCAACGCTATCCCCTGAGGACACCCACATGACATTTGCAGAGCAAAAGCCTTTGCAAATATATTTCTTTCATGGCATCAAGTGGATATTGTATGAAAGACTTAGCCAAATGTCAGATAGTCTGCAAGTTTAGGTGCTTAATATAGCCAGAAATTCTGAAACTATCTTGAAAAAGGTAAATTATTTGGATGTTATTAAATGGTTGGATGGTAATTTATTTAGGTGAAGCTCAACACTCTTATTAAACACTATTTTGTTTTACAAGGAAAGGCTAGGTTAGAGGTAGCAGGCTTCTCATACCAAGAGGTTGGTAAACCAAATGCAGTATTCCTTGTATCTATCCCAGGTGATCTTTTTCGTGTGTTTTCACAGCCCTGAGAACTTCTGGGGTATTACTCGTGAACTACTATTGTGGATATAATGCCTTCAAAATTCTTTCAGACTTGATGGTTGCTTTTTCACTTAGGAAAAATATTTGGAAATGTGGCAGTGGCTATTGATGGATTTTCCTAATCACACTGAACATTTCCAGATATATTATTCCTTAGGTGCTCTTTCTTGTTGACATCTTTTGCTAGAAGTGGCTGAATGTTCTTCAGACCCATAAAGTTTCTAACTGGTACCTGGCCATTCTTCTTTTAAATAAGTGGTTCAAGGAGGATAACATTTGCAGAGATGGCATAAAACACCTAGCTCTAGTAAGCTTGGATGCAGTGGAGTTTTTCTTTATTTGGGGGGTAATTTAGTGGTGCAGAGTCAAAGAGAGTGATGCTGTGCAGTAGCAAATGAAGATGCAAGTGTTGCTGAGATTGATATAAAAGTGTGTTCCTTCAATCTGGAGCCCTCTCTGATGTGCATGTATTGAGGCAGCTGTTTTCTTCAAGAGGAAATGAAAAGTGCTAGTATTAAGGTAACTGCAGCATCAAAGGGAGATGTTTGTGGTGAGGAGTGAATCGATGTTTCCATTATTGTGCCTTTGATGAAATGCACTAGCAATTTCTTTAGACTCTGGAAGGCTATCTCGTTATGTTGTATATATTACAAAAGACCTAATTGAATGATATTTTAAAGGGACAATATCCAATCGCTTTACTTTTTCAAACGGCTACCCCAAAGCTGCAGGAGACTAGCTTGTAGAGCTCACTTGGAAAAGGCACTACTAGAAAATTAAAATATACCCTGTTAAGGCAAATTTGCATCTTAAAACAGAGGTGTAAATAATGCTTTGTTGTTTGAGATGCTGGATGGTGGATTGTGAGTTCAGTGGGAAATACGGCTACCTGGTGCTGGGTAAGGCTGGTGGTGAAGGGAGACTGTCCAGGTCTTTGAAAGGCGTGCAGAGTTGAGTGGTTGGGATGGGGACAAAGGTACCTTGCATTTGACCCTGCAGGAGGCTGCACACCTCTGTACTCCCAGTGGACAGGAATCTTCCAAAGCCTTTTTGTGTTCTGACCAATTCCTTCTCTTCTAACCATTCCACGAGCTTCCCGATTCCTGCTGATTCCTGCACTAGCTCCTGCTCTGCCCTACAGATTCTTCTGTCATCTTGCATTTTCATGTAAAAGGACCTTGAACTTAGTAAAGCTAAAGATATTCACTTTTAACTGTAGGAATCTTTGGAGATATTTTGTAATAATCTTTAAGGTTTAAAAATAATCAATGGGAAGTAATAGGTTATGGTTGACCAAATTGGAAATGATAAAAGAAAATCTACTTCCCCACTTTGTCGTGGAACCTAAACTCTGTACCTTCTTTTTTTGGGGAGCTATTGTACATTTATCAGTTACTTAAGAGGTAGAATTCTCTTATGTTTCCAATATACTGCATCCTCAAGAATAAGTAATATAGCTAACACTGTGATATTTTGGTTTAGCTGGAGGGCTCAATAGTCTTAAAAAAAGAATTTTGGAAAGATTTTGAGATAGGTTTTTGAAGACAATGAAATCCTAGAAATAGCTGCTGCTATTGTGGCTGAATGTTTAAACACCCTTCATTTTGGCAAAGGACTCAGTATACTTTTTAGGAAATGGGCACATGCTCGTGTATTCACAGATGTATATACAGCCTGACGAGGGGACTTCTATGGAAGGAGAACTGAAAATAATTATTTTTCTGCTATGAAAAGGAGGATTGCAAAGCTCTCTGTTACTATTTATCTTCTTGGCAAAATGCAACTAACAAATACAGCTGTTGTTAGAGGTGAGAGATGAGGAACTCAGTGGGATTTCAGAGTCCCTTGTTTTGTTTTTTTTTGCGGCACCGGGGATTGAAGTCATGACTTTGCGCTTGCCGGGCAGGCACTTAGACTGCTGAGCTAGATCCCCAGCCCTGTTTTTGAGACAGGGTCTCACTATGCCATTCAGGCTGGCCTTGAGCTCACTTTGTAGCCCAGGCTGGTCTCAAACTCACAACAATCCGCCTGTCTCAGCCTCCCAAGTGCTGGGCTTACAGGTGTGAGCCACCACGCCCGGCTCAGAGTCCATTGTTTTCAAGGCTTCTGGGTTACACTGGTCTAGAATTGCTGATCATTTCTATGAGAAAACACTTTCTAAAATGCTACACACATAAGGTTGCTATCGTAATAGGTCGGGAGTGAGCATAAAGCTAAGTGATTTTTAAAAATGTTTTGTTTTTAATTGTTGATAATAATAAGTTGATGGGGTATAGTATGTTGCTTCAGTACAGGTACACATTGTATCAAATCAGGACATTAGTGTAACTTTCACTTGCAGCATTTGTCATTTGTGGCAAACTACAGGTTTTTGCAGGTCACCTGGTACCAGCCAGTTTCAGTGGTAGCTGATAGAGTGACAAGCTGCTTATGTTGTAGTTTTAGACAAGCTGAGTGCTACACAGAGCCCGGTATATAGGATGTGATGGGCTAGTTCAGGCTTTGCGAGTTGGACCACACCTGGAGCTGCCACATCATAAGCAGGGCACTTGTGAATTAGAGTGTATCTGGGTTGTGCAAGGCCTCCAAATTCAAAAGGAAATTTAAACTTGTAACTCTGGAACGCTGGATAGAAATGAATCTGCGCCTTTCATTTATATTCTCCTAAACCCTCAGATTAAAAAATGTAATTGTGTTCAGATCCTCCAGGATTAGTAGGTGATGATTACTTTCTCAGTTGCCATTGGCAGAAGCAGGCTTTGTGTCTCCCCAGCTGGTGGGGATTAACTAGGGAGGACCACGGGTTTGAAGCTTGTCATCGATAGAATAGGAATAGGACTGAGGGGCACTTTTTAAAGAAAAATGTTGCATTTTTATCAATTCCTCTCCTGTTCTTATAAAACTATTTGTGTATCATTTAAGGGAAAGAAAGATCCATAGCCCCACTTAACTCTAACGCCTCCTACTGCTGTTAAAGGGGTCTCATCAGTGCAGTAGATGTGGCCTCTTCACCACTGCAGCACCCCGGACCCCGGGAGGAGGAGCAGTCTTCTAAGGGTGGAAGAGGTTGCGCATGTTGCTATCAGTAACTTGCATTTGGTGAGGGTGGTGCAGTATGGTTCTCCATTCATAAATATGCTCCCAAGAACATCATCAACTGAAACGATAAACTGCTGCAAAATTATGATCTAGTGACCTGTGCCTTTCCCAAACTGCTTTTCCTATATACTGAAGCCCAAAGTTTCTGATCAACTCCTCTTATCTTCTGGGTGTCTGTCTTAATAACATGGCACATTTCCTAGGGGGAAAACATATTTGCCACAATATGTAATGGAGTATAGAGCTTATACAGCACATGATTTTAAAAAAGGTGTGTGCATTTAATTTTTCAAAATGTGTTACAGTAGAAGACACATTGCCATTAATCCTCCTGAAAGTACTCCCCCTAGCTTTGAACACTCTTATCCGTCATTCTCTTGGCAGTAGACATCTGAAGACACATATGTATTCATAATTTAATCCAATTATTTGGTTATGCTGTTTGTGAGACTGTACCAGTAGAATAATACCATGAACCTCTAGGCCTAGTGATATTTATCAAAGTCATTTAAATGAGAAAACTGAGGGGAAACTTTCTGAATGCTGAACAGTAAGGAACTTGAAATCATGGGTTGTGCATTTGCTGGAATATTATGCCACCATGAAAATGGCTGTTATGATGATGATACCCACCATGGATACATAGTGATAACATATTACATAAATGTTTCTTATTGCATATGTAATATACAAAGATGCATAGATGATACCTATCAAAGAAGAAATACTTCTTGAATTCAGGCAGGTGAGAAATAAAATGAGACAAAAAAGAAAGAAGAAATGAGAAAAAAATTTTTATAAAATTGAAAATAAATATTCCTAAATATTGGCTGGATTTGTTAAGGCAACAGAAGTTCTTTTCATAGTATATGCTGGCTAAGTTTTTGATGATTACATTAGATTGCCTTTATAATTAGACAAGCCTAAAAAGTAACCTACCATGAGTAGTTTATATTCCTCCTAATTATAAGGCAGTACTCTTAAAAATGGTGTGAATAGGGTTGATTTAGGTAAAAACATTTGAAATCATTATTTAAATTCCTACTCATGAGACAGTTTGTTGCAGAAGAAAATTTTCCTGAAGTAGAAATATACTAAGCCTGAGGTACATCTTTTTCTCAGCTTTATATTTCACTATGGTCCCTTTAGCACTGTGAAGCTGTAGGAATTATTTTTTTCTCCTGACAAAAGGTGTGTGCTTGTTGACTATAACCTCAATCTACATTATTTGTAACTCAGCAATAGATATAGGTTTTATTATTTAGAAGGCACCCACTATAGATAGATGTTAAGGAAGTGATTTATTCTGCTAGTTTTGTCAGATGAATTTTCCAGCTGTATCCCAAAATTGAATTAGTACTTGCTTATTTGATTTGACAGCTCTAATGGAAACAAATAGTTTTGCGACCAAGGAATGTAAACATAGCTAGTGAATTGAAGTTTGTGTCTGGTGATTCTTATATATTCCATGTTGCATTATTTGGATTTGGACATGTGTGCTCCCTGGAAAAGGAGATGTATGTACTTAAGTACCTTTTGTTTAGAGAGCTCCGACAAGTGCTTTAATAGGCTGCATTACACTGAATTCTCCTAGGAATCTGTAAGGTGGGTATTACTAGTTCCAAGTTACAGACACATGTGTGGCTCTTGAAGGTGATACTAAGGGTCACAGAGCTGGTGAGAGACAGGTCTGCTTTCTGCTTTCTCCTGGGCCTGACTGTGGTGTGGCTGCCACTCTTTGCTCCTCGGGGTAGACAGCTGTGCATTCACACTGAGCAGACCTCTGTAACAGCTACTTGACACTGACCTCTGCCCGATGAACATTGCAATAGTGAATAACAAAACCAGCCAACCCTTGACCAGTCAACCCTTCCAATGAACCCAGTGATGCTTCTGAGCTTACCTGTCAGCGGATGGTGCTGTCTTGAGCAGGATTTCCAGGATAGATCCAGTCAAACTGCTTACTGATGAAAAGACATAGGACTCTTCCTCATAGGGCAGAGAAATCATCAATAACTAGGAAGTCACGTTTGTAGTGGGTGAGGGTCATCTAATTTGACTCATTTTTCCCATTAATCTGTGGGCTAATTTCCCATTAAATTTTGGGTTAATATATACATTAAAGCAAAATATTTGTCATTTACATAGATACTATTATGATCAGAAATTTTTAAAGCATGCTTATAGAAACAGCATCTTTAATATGGTAATGAAGATAGAAGTCGAAATCATTTAACTTCATTTACAAACCATGAATATGTATTACGCTTTAAATGAAAAGAAGGACTAAAACAGATATAGTGTTTGTTCAATTTGCTAAAGAGAAGACAATTCGTTAAGATTTTTTCCCCAAAACTCAAGCAGTATGCAAATGTAGGAAAATCAGACCCCCATGTTAATTCCATGGCATGATGAATATTTTTATAATCCTAATTAGTACCAGTCATTTAGTCTAGCAATTTCCCCCAATCTAGCCAATTTGAAATTAAAATAGATGCCTTGATTACAAAACTCATTAGCAAAGAAGCACCCTTCTCACTAACCAGTTCATTTAAAATGCACAAACTGAATGAAGTGTGGAACACTCGTGTTGTCAATTGGCATAAGTGAAGTGAGTCTTAATTGGAAGCATTGTGAAGTATTTGTATTGCTGCATGTTTCATTGCAGTATAATATATCATTCATTAAATGTAACAAAAGCAACTTTTAAATGGCTTAATTAAGCGGAGTTTGTGCTCTTGGTAATTTTTATAAAGTCGAATGTCACAATTGTTTGCATTTGAAGTACTGATGGGTATTAATGTCAGGAAGACAAAGTCCTACTCCACATTTATCACTCTGATTATGTGAAGAATGGCAGGTTTAATTTGAAAGAAGAAAATTAAATTCTAGAACGTTGACTTCTTATTTAAAAGTACCCACACGCATAATGACCTTGTGAATTTTGACGTGGAAAGTCCAGAGCTGCTTGATTTATGGAGGGGATTGGAGGGGAAGGGCCTGGCAGAAAGAAGAAAAGTGGAACGGAAGGAGAAAAATAACAGTTGGAGATTTCTCTTTGTGTAATTCTTTTCTAATCAAGGGAGGAAGTTGTAGGTGGAGAGAAACTCCATCCAATATATTTTCATCTACTCAAAAGAGCAATAGAGATGTGTAGCAGTGCAGATTGATGTTCTGTCTGAGCAAAATGTGGGGGAGTACGGGAGGAGGAGGAAATTGGCTCCATCCCCGGGAAGGGCTGCAAATGGAGACTCTACTGAAGTTCCGAGCTGGGACTGAATGGCAACGAGTTCAAGGCCAGCTATGCTATAAAAGAGGATGTGGAACCAGGTGCCATACTTGCAGCTCTGTGAGCATAAGATATAAAACGGTGTTTTATTAATATGTACTCTCTGTGTACTCTGGATGACAGCTGTTGTCTCATATTTATAGATTATTTCAGCCCCACATCAACAAGGATGCAAAATTCAGCCATGTCACTGATTTCCAGGAGAAATCCAATTTTAGCAGACAGTATTGATGTCCTGCCCATACCCATTTGGCGTTTTCTTTCTCGTGTGCTCTGTCTGACTTCTGACTGCCATGGTGTGCATTGTGATGCCCGTGGACTTTCCAGAAAACCTCACAAGCTGCGCTACTCCTTTGCACAGCAAACTACTGAAGTGTTAGGTGATGAATATCCAGGAGCAGCCCTCAGCCAAGGTCCAGCAGAATTCAGTGTATATTCCCAGGCTGCTTCGCTCCTGAATGGTAACTGAAATTGTGCACGGTACAAGAAGATAGTACCCAGGCCATGGAGATCACTGGGGAGAACTCGGAGGAAATGGAGCCTAAAAGCAAATTCAGATGGAAACTTACTTTTGAGAATCATGATTTGTCATGAGAATCCAGGTTTGTCTTGTGTCGGGCATTTTATTTTTGATCTCCCTTTGCATTTGAAAATGTCGGTAGACCTCAGATGTACAGGAAGTCACAGAACATTGGTTGGTTGACCTGAATGTGTTCCAGGTCTTCTTAAGGCACATCATTAGCTCCCGGCTTAGCTTCCAGGCTATGGTGAAAACCTGTTCAGCTCAGACCACTGTAGCGTGTACTGTAGCGTCCTACCTCGGCGTCCTGAGCACGCAGTCACTCTGGGGCAGGACGTATGCACTCCTGTCTCATACCCAAATGCTCTGGCATGAGTGTCTCATCCTGGGTGTGCCTGAGACCCCCTCTCTTCTAGCTCCAGACACCTTTCCCCAGACATACTTTACCTATGGAAACTTCATTACACCGATTTAAATTTTAAAGAAAAATCTAGAAAGAAACTATTTTCCTTTCAGCATACTTGGAAGCTCTTTATTTCATGGTTTCCCATTTTCTTTAAAGTACATTGGAGGAAAGAAAAATTGTATTAATAATTAGGCTATCTAAAGATCTTAAACTGTGCCTGAACAGGAGATAAATTAATAATTGCGAAATTGAGAAGCAAAGAGACAACTGTTAGAGTAATTTGAAAATAGAATTGAACTTTGTTGTCACCTAGATGTCACACGGGAGGGGTAACCTGCTAACCCTGACCACAATGAGATCCCAAAGGATGACCCAATCCCACTGGCTGATTGCTAAAGGCCAGGTGCTTTCCTGCATGAAAGAGGTGCTGGCTTCCTAGAAGTCCTGGGTTGTAGGTAGGAGGAGGCCCTGGTAAGGCTGTCCACACGGTCTCCCGGAGAGAGCAGTCACCATCCTTTTGTGGTGACTGCTTTTTTCTTTAGCTGCTTTTCCTGACATTTTGGCCTTTGTCTCCCTTGGCTCCTTGGAGTGCTGGAAGGTGGCAGCAGCAGCAGCAGTTAGCTGTCTGAGTAAGTTATTGAAACAAGGCTTTCTAAATGGAGATTTTTTAATTTGAAGTACTTGGTAGAGATACCAGGGTTGTAATCTAGGAGCTTTGGAAATAGGCAGCTAGGGAAAGAGTGAGGGAACAAAGATATATGAACTTTTCTTTCTTCAAACAGTGTTGTACTAATATTGGGCTTGGATATTTTCATAACAAAGATGCTGAAAGGTGGTTGAGAAATCCGCTGTCTCACACTTGTCTTGGTGTAGATGGTCTCCCAAACCTTCCACTCAGAGGGGCTAGGCCCTGAAGGGAGCACCATACTCTTCATATAATCCGCTGACCCTTAGCGTTATGCAGTCTCTTTCCTATGTGTGTGAGTGTGTGTGTGTGTGTGTGTTGTGTGATGAAAATACCATTTAATCTAATAGATTAAAAGCTGATATTATTCATTTGATTTCTCTGTGGAGATCACAACTTAGTCATTAATAATAAGTGAAAACTGTGCTGACATTCTTATTTTTTCTCCCCGTTAGCTTATTTTTCACCATCTGAAATCATAGCCAATATTTGTTTGGAAATCTCAAAAGTATTTTTCCTCTGCATCAGTGTTAGCAAAATAACTAGGGAAATGAAGAAAAGAAGCATGGAAAGTCAAATCTATCTCTTACTTTTTGGTACATGTCATTGAGAATAGGAAAAGTTTTCCCTTGACTGGGAATGTAGCTCAGTGACAGAGGACAGGTTTAGCATGCAGGAGGCCCTACGTTTAAAATTTGAAAACAGAATCAGACTTTGCACCAAAAAAAACCAAAAAACAAAAAACAAACAAACAAACAAACAAAAAGACACCTCACGATTTGCAAAGAATCCTTACTCCTTATTACCCAGATACCAAGTCAGGTATACCACTCTACAAATCCTCATTGAGGACTAGGCATATACCAGGATGCACTAATGGGTACTGTCCTGAGTTGTAAGTAAGAGGAGGCCCTACACGGTGTCCCAGAGAGAAAACCATCTTTTTGTGGTGGCTGCTTTTTTCTTTAGCTTCTTTTTCTGACATTTTGGCCTTTGTCTCCCTTGGCTCCTTGGAGTGCTGGAGGCGGCAGCAGCAGCTGTAGCTTTACTCAGTATCCATTGTCTGATGGATGTGTCTGATATCATGGAAAAAGACGATTGAAGACAGTAAGGAATTGATGGTAATTGTGATAAGTGCTACAAAATAAAAGCATAGATTGTTCTGACATTATACATGGAGGGGAGATGTGACCCATCTTAGCAACTGTTTGATCTAATCACTGTGCTAAAGAATTAAGGAGTTAAACAGTGTTGGGTACTCATAAACATTGTTGAAAAGAAAACTAGGGTCACTATGAGTTGCCTTCAGATTTTTAGAAGCAACTTAATTTGCATTTAATGACTTCACAAGTTAAAGTATATAAATTTGATAAAGTCTTGACATGAATACACCAGGCAGTCATCACTACAGTCAAGAAGGTAAGCAAATTCATCACCTTTAAAAGTTTCCTAGTTTCCTATGCTTCTTTGTAATTCTTTCCTACACCCTGTTTCCCCATCACATTCACATTTAGGGATTTGCTTTCCAGCATGACAGATTATTTTACATTTCCTAGGATTTTACATAAATGGAATCTTAGAGGAACCACCCTTTTATGCATTTTTCTCTTTCGGTTATTTTGAGATTCATCTATGATGTGTATATCTGAGGTTTCTTCTTTTGTTTATCTTTTAGTAGTAGTACATTGTATGGATATGCAAAAATTGGTTGATTTATTCACCTGACATTTGAGGTGAATCCGAGTTCTGGCTATTAAAAATAAAGTTACTGTGACCATTAAAAATTCTGTTGTATGGGCATATGTTTGCTTTTCTTTTACAGAAGTAGCTAGTACTGCAGTGACTGCATTGTATGGTAGATCTAGTTTTAAATTTTCAAGAAAATGCCAAGCAGTTTTAAAGTGGTTGTGCCGTGTTTCATTTCCACCAATAGCGCATAAGAGTCATGGTTGTTGTGTGTCCTTACTTGATGTTAGTCTTTATTGTTTCAGCCTTTCTAATAGATGTACTGTGGTATTTCATTGTGGCTTTTTCGTTCTCCGAATGACTGAAGTCATTGAGTATCATGGGCTTATTTGCTATTTACATACAGTTTTTGGTGAAGATTTTACCATTAAAAACTGGATTTCTTGTGTTCTTATGCAGTGTCAAGAGCCTTTTGATAAAATACCTTTATCAATAATTTTCAGTATTTTTCCATATTACAACTCATTTATAATTTTAATAAAGTCCAATTTGCCAATATTTTTCATCTCGGATCACTTTTGCTGTCATAACCAAGAAATAATTTCTGAATTTAGTGTCAGAGAGATTTTCTCTTTTACTATATATTATTATAGTATTAAGTTATATTTAGATCTATGATCCATTTTGAATCAAACTGGAACATGATATGAAGTATGGATTAAAGTTTACTATTCTTTTTGTTGCATATGGTTATCAGATATCTTCCAACACTATTCGTTGAAAACATTTTCTTTTCTTATTGAATTGCTTCTGTCCATATGTCAAAAATCAACTGACCATGTATCTGCAGGTCTATTTTTGAACTCCATTCTATTCATGATCTATTGTATTTGCTTATTTTCACACAAAACCCTGTGTGATACCTTGCATTTTCATATGAATCTAAGAGTAAATTTTTCAAGTTCTATTTCCCCAAAAACCTCCTGGAATTTTTCTTGCAACCAAATAAAGTTTATAGGCCTATTTGAGAGAAATTGACATTTTAGAAATATGGAGTCTTTTGATCCACCAACACGGCTTATCTCCTTATTTGTTTAGGTTTTCTTCAGTTTAACTGAGTAATGTTTTATTCTTTTCAGTTTATATATCTTGTACCTCTTTATATACAATTTAAAGTATATAAATTTGATGAAGTCTTGACCTGAATATACCAGGCAGTCATCATTACAGTCAAGAATGTAAGCAAATGCATCTGCTTCAAAAATTTCCTATGCTTCTTTGTAATTCTTTTCTGCACTCTATTTTCCTACCACATTCAGTTAGGGATTTTATTTCTGGCATGACAGGTTATTCTACATTTATTACTAGATTTATTCCTAGTCATTGCATAAATTGTATTTTTTAAACATTCATTAAAAATTTCTGGATTTTTTGTTGTTAGTATATACAGCAAGTAGAAAGAAAAATCAGTGATTATCTAAAAGAATCAACGAACTGATCTGACATCTCTAGAATGTTTTCCTTAACAAAGTATAGTAACTTTCTTTTCAAGTACACATAGAACATTTACCAAGGTAAAAAATACTCTGAGTGTTGAGATATTGTAACGCTTAACCTATAAAATGGAACTGTTGCACAAGTTTCAGAGAAGTGTGAAAATTACCTAATGTGTTGGAAACTATTTTCAAGCTACCAGAGGGATTTTGAGGGTCATGGATTAATAACAGAAGAAAAAAAAAAGATTACTGCCAAAATGTTACTTCAATTTTCAAGTATGTGCAGACTTCTAACCTCACATCCCATTGAAGAGATAAAGGAAGTAACTTAACACTTAGGTAGAGGGAAATCCAGGCAGGGTTTAGAGAGGATGAAGAAAGTGATTTTTTTGTAGATGATTCCTACAAAAAGCCAGATTAGCACATCCTGAAGATATTCTAGCCAGTGCCAACAACCCAAGTAAACCTGTGCAGATGGGAAAATGGTAGTGTAGATAAGATTAGCAAGCAGTTTCCCTTGATACTAAGTATATAATGGTACCAGAAAATGAGGTCAGAAAGTTAGTTTGAGATGTCTGATGGGCTGCCATGGGGTATTTTGGTGCTGTTCTGGGGAATCTGTTCCCAAATATAAATATAGGAAATGATTTCTTTCTTGATTTTTAAATGAATTATTATTTTAACTGCAATTTTTGGGGTGTACAGTGTGCTAGTTTATGTACATTGTGTAATGGTCAAATTGGGATCATTAACATTTCCATCTCCTTAAACATTTCTCTTCACATGGTGCATGTGGAGGTTAAATTATCTATTTAAAATATCAAAGACAGTTTTGAGGAAGCAATTTATTTCACATGAACTCATCATTGAAAACCTAAAGGGAATCTTCACTTTTGCCTTTCGTCAATTTCATGTGAATTTCTGATTTGTTTCAGTACTTTGGATATAAATGTTTCTCTCTGACTGTGGTTCTCTTGGTCTGAGACTTGACCTTTCTACCAATTATCTCATTCCCATCAGTAAATCACACCTAATTTGGACAAGGTACTTGACTCAAGATCTCTGCTGTTAGCTTTACAGAGAACATCCTTTTTTCATGTTTGTAGTCCTGAGAAAGAAGAGAGGAGACACCATGCATTTATGGCGAGGAGGGTAGATATCTCCCTTGGGATTACCCCTAGCCCTTTAAAAGCAGGACACACAGTTGAACATTTACTAATCTGGTCTGCAGTGTTTGTTTCATATGAGTGTCACAGCCCTGTAAGTGGCTTATTTCTCTGTGTCAGAGCCTATATTTTCATTCAGTAAACTTTTATTGAGGACATGATGAGTTTAAATAATTGTGCTTGATGCTTGCATGTGTATAATATTAATTAACAAAGTATCCCAACTGAGAAGAGGGAAACACTGAACTATTAAATCTATGTGGTATCATTAGAACCTTTGGGGACCTGCTAGCTCTAGGTCATCAGCAGGGAAGGGTCTTTGTAAACTATACATAATGGGGAAGTGAGAGGGTTGAATGTAGGAGGCTGAGAGTGATCTCATCAGTGAAAAGCACTCAGGTTTTTAGTAGGGGCTCAATGCATACCTAGTGAGAGGTAAATTGTGTTTTAGTTAAGAAGTATGCATAATTTAGAGGGCATCTCATAGGTAGGTAATACACCAAAGTGAAAGGAACTTATCTGAAAGATGCAGTGATAGGCTCTGGAAAGGGAATTGAACTTGGATTCAGAAGGCCTGGATTTAATGCCTCGATTCTGTTTTTTCACGATGTTTTACTTGGGGTGAATGAGTTAAGGTTTCCTGCTTCATTTTCTTTCCAGGCAATGAAAACAATGATGGAAAGCTGACAGTTGTGCTGTGAGAGCTACTGGGAGAAGGTATATAGTCCCTTTTTGTTGTGTGATCAGTGCTTGGCATGAACCAGCCCCGCGGAGGTTTGCTATCAGGCCTTGCAGCTGAGCGAATGGCACTGATTTTTTCATATGATTTGACTTCTGAATTGGCTGAGCTAAGTTAGATTTTTCTCTTCTTCAGGGCAGTTATTGTTTTGCATCTTTTCTCCTTTAGTTGCTTTGGATTTTAACCCTCCAAAGACTTCAGGATGTGCTTCCTCTTGGCTAAAGTCATGTGTTAAGGTTCTTTAAGCTGTAGTTCTCCTTAATGCCTAGTTGTTCAGACTTGGAGAAAGCAAGGCAGAGAGGTCTCAGGCAAAGGAGGTCGACTGGTACTCGTTGGTTAATGGGACCATGCATCACTGCAGACGGTTTCCCAGTGAAGTGTCATCAGCCCTTGATTAATATGGAGTGTGGATGCCTGTGACTGGCCCATCTTTACTCATTAAGTCATGAGCTGGGGTGGTGACTCCATTTGCAATTCATCAGGGCCTGTGTTCTCTAATTACAGAGTCGAAGACAGCAGTGTTCAGAATATCCAGCACCTTTTCTGTGTCACAGAGAAATTGTGACAAGGTGTGAACTATGACAATGTTAGGATTTCGGGGGTGCCTGTCACACTTGGTGGTGTTCCTCCAGATCGCACATGTGTAAACATGCACACACACTCTGCTCTGAAACTGGAAAACAGGAAAGGAAAATATATGTATGACTGCTTATTTGAGAAACTTTTTTCCCTATTTTTAATTAGTGCATCTTGATATGGAACTCATTTTATATAATCTCATTAGTTAACATTTTTTTAGTGTTTTTAGTTTTTGCCTATTCATGGATGGTTTAAACCTACTCCCTACATTTTCTTTTCTTAATTCTTACAGAATGAGCAGGACAGGTCTGCCATTCTAACCCAAATCCTTCCTATTTCTGCTCTGACTAGCTGTCTTGAGCTTTGATTTACATACTCTCTGTTTCAGGGAGCTCAGTTCCTCAGAAATCAGACTACTCCAGTTTTGGAGAACTCCAGTTATTACCTTATCATGTTACAATAAAATCTGTCTCCTTTAATCTTCTGCATATTGGAAATATATTTTCTTTATTCACTACCTCAGTATAATACTGTGCTATGCTCCTAAATCCATACCCAGCCCCATCTCTGCATATGAAAGCTGGTGGGAGGCATAGCTCTAGTGCCTGTTCTGCTAGGCTCCTACTCTCCAGGGTGAAGATCTCTTTTTCCATGGGGTTACTGCTGAACATCCTGAACTGCCTTGTAAGGGGAGACAGAAAGGGTCAGGCCTCAGTGTTCCCCCAGCAGGCTGTTCCAGCACATAGCTAGAGTGTAGAAGAATGGCCTAGGTACTTTCTGGAGGTTGAAGCCATGATTCAGTATGTTGGACTCCACAGTGGGACTGGGTATTTGTAACTGGCTTCTCTGTTCTATTCCATGAGCTACTTCCACTCTAATACTTTATCCAGGGCTCTCTACATGGTCACCTTCTTGGAGTGGCCAGATCAGTTCCTTTCTCTGGGACTTCATGCCTCTTGCTTGGCCCTCAACGTCTGCCTCTTATTTTTAAAATTGTTTGTTTGTTTGTTTTGTTTTGTTTCATTTGAAGTGGTGAGCAATTCAGTGTGGTTGTGGCATAAAGTGTAGTCTTTCTGAAATTCTGCTCTGGTCATATACTTTCCTGCTAAATGAATGAATGAATAAAATACAGCAAAAATAAGTCAATAAATGTCTAAAACCAAGAAAGAGATAAGGGAAGAATCTTAGGATTAATATTTAGGATATAGACGAAAATAAGCTAAAAGGAAAACTACTGAATACGTAGTACATACTAAGCATTGTACCAAGTCTTCACCTTGCTATCTAATTATCACATTCTAACCTCTGCTCAATAATTCTATACTTTATGGGAATTGAACTCAGGGCCTTCGCACTGTTATATCCATCTCCCTTTTATTTTCGTTTTGAAACTGAATCTGGCTCAGTCACTAAGTTGTCCAGGCTGGGTGCAAATTTGTGTTCCTCCTGCCTCAGCTTTTCAGAGTCCTGGGATTATAGGCACGTGTGACAGTACCCAGTGGGTAGTTTGTTACTGTGTAAGTGTCCTCTGTGTGTGTGCATTTGTGTGTGTGTGCGTGTGTGTGTTGTGGCTATGCGTGCATTTTAAGCATTATTTCCTTTTCACATGGATTTCGGTGGCTGTGCCCATCCTTCCGCTATTGTAATCCCAGGTTCTGATTGGAAGACACTCTATTACCACTTGCTCACATAGTGGCAGAGATGTCTCAGTTATCTGATGCTTCATCTCGTATATCAGATGGCACTTGAAACTCTTATGTAGTAGACTGATTTCCAGCTATTTACTTACAAACAGCATCAAGACACATATCCTTTCCTCCGTTAAATGTTACAGCCTACATCTCAGTTCCCGCAGATTAGAATTGGTTCCCTAAATACCAGGGATCATCACTAAGTGAGCCTTTGATTAAAGAAGGCTAAATTTGAGACATTTCTAAGCAAATAAATGTACCTTGAGACCATCCTCTTAACTGAAATAAATCAGACGCATGTTTAAATATCACATTGATTCTCTGGTGTGAGAAACTGAGTGCTAATAAGGTCCAAAATGTATAATAGATATTGGGAAATGGGACCACTTATGCTTTAGGTTCGCAGTTTGACTTTGACATGCATGAATTTAATTCCAAATTTGGAAATTACGTAAAAAATTTGGTTTTATCATGGATATCAAAATATTTATTGGGAAATGGCAATGGATATGTGGCTTTTATATTCTTC
This sequence comes from Cuniculus paca, assembly GCA_004365215.1. Classification (NCBI taxonomy): domain Eukaryota; kingdom Metazoa; phylum Chordata; class Mammalia; order Rodentia; family Cuniculidae; genus Cuniculus; species Cuniculus paca. The sequence continues at coordinate 14,737 of RJWT010003263.1, read as the reverse complement.
TGTAACCTTCAAACTAACTGTATGAGATAGATTGTCATTACTCTGATTAAATGGATACCAACAGCAAGATCAGGGATGGCTAAGTGAGCTTTCGGAGATCACACAGCCAATTAGTCACAAAGCAGAGATACATAGGAGCCATTAGAGGAGACAGAGGAATGATGTTCCTGGAAGCAGGAAGGAAACCAGGAGTGACCAAAGGTATGGAATTCAGAGAAGAATGGATCAAATTTTCAACAAGTATAACTGCTGTTGAGGAGCAAGGACTGGGAAAATAATCAATTTAGCAATTTGCTACAGAGAGCAGATTATATCTAAATGATTCTTTCAAGTGTGCCTGGTGGACAGGAATCATGTCACCCTGTCTACTTTCTTAAGCACCCCTTGCAAGTGTGTACCTAAGTGGGTTTTGACGGTGATGGTGATTATCCAAAATTTTTCCTCAAATTGCACTTCCCATTTGCAAAATATAGGATCAGGTCCAGTTCTGTACTCATTCACTCTTCGAATACGTTTATTCTATAGGAGACCTTGGGGAAAGGGAAATCCATTAGTGACCAGCCGCTTAGAGGAGGTGGTTGCTATAACTTCCCCTTTCAGGGGAGTGGTGGGACACTCTTTCTTGAGCAAGTACAACTTATTGTATATTGGGTTAAGCTCCTCAGATGCAGTTTCTCTGCATTGTTTGGAAAAGCACATCACCATTTCCCTTGCAGAGCCAAGGAAACTAGAGTTTTAGGGTCTCTAAGTGGCCCAGTTTATCAAAGCTAGAAATGACTGAATTGAGATTCACAAGCTTGTGTGACTCTGTAGCAGAGCATCTTAATTCTTCAAATCCAAGAGTAAGATCAGTGTTTTGGTTAATTTTCTCTCATTGCTGAGACAAAATACCTGATGTCCAGAATGAAGGAAGGAAAGGTTTATTTAGCTTACAGTTTATGGAGGTTTCAGTCCATACTCATCTGGCTCCAAGGCAGGTTGGTGTGGCTGAGGAGCAAGCATTCATGGCAGCTGTAGCAGATACCAAAAAGCGGCAAGAACAAAAGGGTGAAAGGGAGGAACATGCCTCTTTCCCTCCCTTATATTGTGTGCAAGCTACCTACCCCAGGGTGGGTGCAGCACTCACACCACCAGTTCCAGCACTAGACAATGAACCAGTCACAAACTTTAAATTCAGCTGCCTTCGTAAGATCTGCCCCCGTGACTGCATGAGGCTTTGGGGGGATACCAGACAGAAACCATAACAATCAGGTTTAAGAGGGTCTTGAAATTTCCCTTGATACATGGGGGAATGTTACTGCCAGAATTAAAATGAGACATCATATTTGCTCCAAATTTTTGTCCAGACTCAAGATGTGTGTCCATGGTGGTGGTGGGGTGCTCATAGGTGATGGGTGACTGAGGTGCTTTGTAGCTTCTGATTTGGACCCACAGATCTGACTTAGGAGCAGATAAAGGTGCTGCAAAGGGGAAGGGGGTATGCCTTTAGGGTATCTGAGTGGCCCAGTTTGTCAAAGCTAGAAATGACTGAATTGAGATTCACAGGCTAACCCCTGGGACTCACCCTGCTGCACACGAAGCCATTTCTCAGCCTAGCTGAAGATGATAGGTCTATTCCTTTATTTATTCATTCTTCTTACAAACATTTATGGGTTAATTTTAACAGAGCAATCCATTATTGAGCTAAGACTTGTGAAGGCAGTAGTATTGTAATATCAGAAAGATGAATGCAAGAGTAATTATCCTAAAGTGACACAATGTGCTGACTCTACCCTAGGCACTGAACTGGAATTTAGGATCACAAGATAAGTAAGTAGAAAAGAAGTGAGCTAGCCAACATAAGGATCACTAGCCACATGGGACTATAAATTAAATTAGTTACAAATAAATAAACTTAAAGTTCCTTTCCTCCATGGAACTAGCCACATTTCAAGATGAGATTCATGCTAACTCTACTAGGTAGCATAGATAGAGAATGTATTTGTCAGCACTGAGACAAAAGAGCTGAGAACAACAACTTAAAGGAGGAAAGGTTTATTCAGCTCATGATTTCAGAGGGTTTAGTCCATGGTTGGTAATCTCCAAGGCACAAATGTCATGTTGAAAAGGTCTGACAGAGGAAAGGTGCTCAGCCCATGGCAGCTAGGAAACAGAAAAGAGCCACAGTAAGAGACATACCCTCCCATGGACCTTATCTCCTGACACCATATTTAGCTAGGAACTCATCAATGGATTTGTCCACTGGTGAGTTTAGTAGCCCTGTAATACAATTACCTTCTGAAAGTCTTGACTCTGAATACATGAGATATTTGGGGGACATTTTTAGATCTTAAATTTCCATCATTGCTGAGGGTTCTACTGACTGGAGAGAAAGAGAGAGAGAGAGAGAGAGAGAGAGAGAGAGAGAGAGCGAGCTTACTTAATGTAATATTTATAATCTCCCTATGAGGTAAGTGCTATTATTATCCCCATTTCATAGATCCAGATACATAAACAGAAAAGTTCATGTACCTGGTTAATGGAGGCTCTGGGCTGTGAACCCAGACAGTTGGAATCCAGATCATGACTCTCAGTCTTTGTTGTAATTCCTAATAATGCCATTGATCTCATAGTGACTTTGGGAGATTTAAATTATTTATAAGATTAAGACCTTAGTAGGCCTGACACGGAGCTCAAGAAATGTTAGTTACTGTTACCCTACTCTCCAAGGAAGTTAGAAAAACCCTAATTTTTATTTTATTTGTAAATCTAGGAGAAGTGGACACTCTGTTGTTCTTCATGGTGGAAAATAGCAAACTGTGATAGAAATTGCTTGAGTGAAATAAAGCCCCCTTGGGCATTGTCCTTTTCTGCTGTGTACACGTCACTTCCTTTCTCTGCCTTATCCATAATGTGGAGCTTGGACAAGAAGGTCTCTGAGCTCTGTTTCCTTGACCAAACTCTCTGATTCTATGATAAATGGAACCTAATTTGCATTGCACAGTTATAAGTCATGTATAAATATTAGCTTATGCAAGTGGTTAATCACTTAATGTCAGATAAATGTGCAGGGCAAGGTGTTTAATATGTTTACATAAACTGTATAAACCATTTTGTCATGAATCATGCGTACCCACCACCCCGGCATGAATGTGTGAAGGCAGAGAATTTGATGTGGGCTCCTGTTCCTTAGGTTTTCATTCTGATACAGCTTTGATGGCTGCTGTGGGCTCCCTTCCAGTACCTGGAAACTGTGATTTTGAAAGTGTTGGTGCAAACAGTGCCTCAGGCTTGGAGGTGGGCGAGTCATTATCCCTGCCTTCAGACAGCCTGGGTTCTTTGTGGATGCACCTTATTTTTCATCTAGTCAGGGGAAAAGATGGAAATTACCCCTAGTTTACACCTGGATGTCAAGTCTCCTTTTCCTCTCCTTTTTTCTTCTTTCTCACTTTAAAATTTTACCAGAGGAGCTCCAGGACAATTTCAGGCAGTTACGGGAAATTTCTCAACATGTGATAAAGATTCTCTGGGCTTTTGCTCCATTGATTTTTATAGGACTGTGGATGGCTATAAACCCAGCATGGACACAGTGCAATTGTTTGCCTGCCTGTTTATGGACAGCACAGGAAGGCAGGTGGGGTGTGGGATGGTGGTTCTGGGGCCAGACCAGGATGGTGTAGGGGAGGGGCATATTTAACACTATCGGTCAGGCTCTGGCCAGGAGGAGAAGGTTAGCCCGAGCTGGAATTCCAGTGGGAACTGAGTGGCACAAAGTTCCCAGAATGGTACTAATTTAGGAAACCATGCAGCATGGCAAGGACCCTTGGGACAGCAGTAGTAGGGAGTTGCTGGAGTCTGGCATCCAAGAAAACCAGCACAGGATACCATGTTAGTGAATTTCTGGAGGTAGCTGGCAGGGTGGGATCAAGGAACACCCATGCACTGAAGCAGCCAGAGAGTTGGAAGGAGAAACCCAGACCTGTTGTCCTCACCAGAGTCTGCTGCTGCCTTCTTTGGGCTGCATGTGCTGAGAAGGAAGTCAGACAGAGGAAAGCAGTTCTGACGGGTGAGTCCTGTGAGGATCAGACTGGGAGGAGAAGCACAGAGCAGGTGCTGTGGAATGGGGGAAATGCAGAGTACTGCACAGATAGCTGTGGGGCAGTCGTGGGGGAATGTGACATACAGTAAGGGAATAAAGTGGGAGAGAAAGAGGAGAGCATGAAAAGGCAAGGTTCAGTCTCGTGTCTATTCCCACTCTTCTCGTCATGGGCAATCAGTTCCTTTCTAAGCAGACCAGCTGCAGACCTTTCCTTAGCCCCACTGCAGGAGCAGCAGGGGTATGATTTAGGAGGCATTGGTTTTCTTTTCACTGCTAGTGTAGTTGCTTATTAATGAGTTTGTCATTACTCATACTTTCTCATCCTCAGTTTTCATATCTGTCAAGTGGGACTAACTATGCAAACATAACTTATTAAGTTGAAACTGCGCAATGAATGAAATATAACCAGTCCAGGACCTGGTGTTCATTCTTGCTTCCATTCATTAACTATACCCTGGGGTGAATAGGATGAGGCAGGTTCCCGAATTCAAGGAGCCAAAAGTCTAGTTAAAGGCAGATACTCATTCTCCATAGATATAAACATATGGAATTATACAAATTGTCATGTAGAATTGTGTTCATACAGGCATTTATGTAAAGATTCATGCCTGAAGTTTTAAAAAGGCAGAGGCCAATGGGATATACATGGAAAAGTGGAAATTTTATGTGGGGCATCAACGAAGTCCCTTCTGAAAGAACTGTGAAGCTGTAGTATGGAGCATGAGTAGAAGCTGCCCAGGAAATCACTGAAATGATCAGGGTAGTAGTAAGAAGGTGAGGGAGGAGGAGGAGAATTACATGGACTATGGAGAGGTCCTTTCTTCAGACCGTCTCCTTAATGCACTCCTTCCTCCTGGAAGGCTTTTGTGGCTGTGACTCATTGTTCTGACCTGCCCACATATTGAAGACCACTCAGAAGACCTCTTTCATCTCTGCTCTCACTCACTGCCTTCATGATCTCATCCAAGCTTGTGGTTTTAAATACCGTGTGTGTGTCTTCATTGTTAGCACAGTTCTCTCCCATTTGCCACGCTGTGTATTGGACTGCCTACTTGATATCTCAACATGGGTATCTTAAAGAAGTGCCAGATGCAACATTCTAAAATGAAACATCTTGTTTCTGTTCACTCCCTTTTTTAAACTTGCTCCTCTCACAAGTAATTCTTCTCATGTCTCAGGACAAGTATTTCAGAGTCTTGGCTCTTCTCTTATTTCATACTGCACAGTTAGTCTCCAAGGAAATTGTCTCAGCTCAGTAAACACACCTTAAAATCCGGCTGAGAATCCCTGCCCCCTTCAGTCTGTCCTCACTGTGCATGTCTGAGCCATGCCATCGTCATCATCACCATCTCTCTCACCCTCCTGGGGGTTACTGTGATAACGTCCTTTTTTGCCCACCTACTGTTGGCTCTTCATAGAGCAGCCAGAGGGACACACTACAGTCTTCATCATATTCTGTCATCCAGGCTCAAACATCTGCAACAGATTCCATCTCTATTAGAGCAGAAGCATAGCTCACAAAATTACGTAGAATCCTCCAGCATCTCTGCCCTTGCCACAGTTCTGCCCTCACTTCCCACACGTTCCCACTCACTCCTCCTGCTCTGCCACTTGGGTCTCCTTGCTGTTTCCTGTCTACAGTCCAGCCTCGACCCTTTTGTCTTGTACCCCTGTTTAAGATGCAGATTATCCACTGAGCTGGACTTCTCACTGATTTTCAGTCTCTGCTCAAATTCCATCTTTTTGAAATGCTTTTCCTACTGCCCTTTGTAAAACTCATCTTCTTCCTCATTGCTGTGGACACTCACCATATAGCATGTTCATTCTTGTCTGTCTCCTATCTGCATTTCCCATTAGAATTAAAGCTCTAGAAATGGAGGGACTTGGTCTCTGTGGTGCCATGCTACGTAGAACTGGGTGCTCGAGACTTAGCTGTTGACAGATGGAATGAGTGAGAGGAAGTCATAGCATGAGATTCTCCCTCTAGTGAGGACTCAGCCTTGTAAACTACTTCTCTAAGAAAGGAAAGGAGATCTAGTCTACTGTCTATGGCTTCCTTGCCTCCTACAGTCCTGAGGAGTACTGGGCATTTTCAGTAGTTGGTCAGTTATAATTATGAATCTACTTTCAGTGCAACCCTGTGTCAAGTGCTATGAAAAATACAATGAAATATGTGATATACTTTCTGTTCTAAAGCATCTTTGCAGTTTCATTTCACACACACACACACACACACACATGCATGCAACATAATTAACAATACAAGGTGGTGGCTGTAATATCAATAACTATGTTCCAGGCACCACACTAAATCCTTGGGTTTGACATCTCATCAGATCCTTTTAGCATTGTGAGAAAGGGACCACTGTTATCCCCGTCCTCATCCCTCCCCACAAAGTGGGGAAAATGAACAGATGAGGAAAAGGAAGTCTGGAGAGTGTAAAGTAACTTTTTTCAGGTGAGGGTGAGTGTGAGTTTGAGGTTTGGAAAAATGAGTCAGGTGGTAGAAGGCAAATGAATCCACCTGCCAGATGCTCAGAGCTTTAATTATAGGTAATGGTTTCTAAACCAAAAAAATCAGACAGCGAGGTCAGTTTACAACATGAATAATTGTTGAGATGGGTTGCATACTGAGAAGAGTATTGCTTCTGGGTGCCAGTTGCTTTGAGCTAGGTGTAAAATGATGAGCAGGCCTAGTGTGGCCGGTTTTCAAAGGGCTCAGGGGGAAGAGGGCAGGAGTTAGAAATCAGGACATCAGCCACAAATCTAGAAGTAAGGCAGTCTCCTCCCAGGAAGAGGTCCCACTGGGTTGGTGTGATTTGACTGATGACAAAGAAAGAGGGATTAAAGTTGACCTAAAAGACGAGAAATGATTTGTGTTGGAAAGGAATGAAAAAGAACAGAGGAATCACTTGACAAGGTATGATTCTGGTTGCACAGTTTGATTTCTGTTTAGCAACTTTGCACTCTACTTACACATCTCTGGGAAGCCTTTCTGATCTACCATGTAGTCAGCTTTGCAGGCTACTTTGTGCAAAACACAAGACACCTGGTCTTTTCTTCAGTGAAGCCCCAGGACCCAGTACAGAGTAAATGCATAATACTCAGTTCTTGGGTGAAGGTCAGTATTTCACTGATATCTGTAGAAAGTCCTCACAAGGAGAACGCTTTGTTCACTTTACCAGTCTCCAGCCAACCAAATATACTCAACCCTGACTAAACTCGAAGGGTGTAGCTCCATTCTGGATGTACCTGTGACTGCGATGCAGCTCTGAGCTAGGAATTGGTACCTGGGTTGTGGTTTCTGTTCTACTGACTCCTAGTAAGAGATTTGTGGTGGGGAGACATCATGGGCATGGTGGGAGCATTAGACCACGCTGGCCAGCCTCTGACGGTACTGAAAGGACAGGGAGGGCAGTTTGAGAAGGTGAGACTGAGATTTGACTGCATGTTTGTTTCTCCTCTTTCCCCTTGAACCCTAGGGGAGCTGTCTCTGTACGGGTGAATTGTTGCACTTTCTCAGATCTAACACATGCTTGTCGAGTGGTTGCAACGTGTCAAGCATTGTGCTTTCTTGTGCTTTATTCCGTTTTGTATAACAATAACCTTGTGAGATAGTTTTTCTTTTTTTAATTTCCAAGTTGAAGAATTAAAAGCATGGCACTGAGAAGTCAGTGATTTAAGCCACTATAAAAAGCCAGTCCATGCTACAGAAATTTGAGAAGCTAATATTTTTAAAAGACCCTGGAAAAGAGAGCAGAATTTAAATTACAGAAGGAAGAATTCAAGAACCAGAGAAGCACACTTTCGTTGTGTCCTTGATAGTAAATGATAAATACCGAGCCACATGCAAAAGGGTGTTATTTTTAAATCCCTGCCTTCAGGAATCTAATTGGAAAGAAAAGGTAGCCTGCAGATTTAGGGACATTGATGTGGAGAGAAGAACAGCCGAAGGATAGACCTTCTGCCTGTGAGAAAGTAGTGTGGCGATGCATCAGCAAGTGAAATGCACGGCTGTGTGTGTGTGTGTGTGTGTGTGTGTGTGCGCGCGCAGGGTGTGTGGCAGTTGTGGGTAAATGAAAACAGTTTGTTACAGTTATTGGTTAATGATTGACTATGTTTTATGTCTCGTGTTTTTACGTGATAACTTTTTATCAGTAATTTTGATTACAAAAAACCAGGGTTTGTAATGAAAGGACAGGCTAGGTTTTCTTTGCGGTGTAGAGGATGCTGGCGAGGCAGAAACTAACCACTCTCCCAGATGATTGTGAACAGAACTGCTTATCTCCAGCTGTCCACCTCTCAGCTTATGGAAACACCAAGAGACTCTTAGAATTTAGTGATTGTAAGAATGTTCTCTCTTCTTACAGATGAGGAGACTAAAACCCAAATAGCTTCCCAGGATTACTCCCAAGTTAATCGCAATCTGTGGCACAATGAGGACAGATGCATGACCCGCCATTGCTGGAACGGGGGGAAGAGCTCAGGCCACAGACTCAAGGCTGTCTCTTGAGGATGTGCGGCTACTTCCTGTGTAGTTGGATGAAGGAGTCTACCCCGAGTCTTAGTTCCCAAGTCAAGATGGGAAGTGCCTTAGTTACATTTCTTGTTGCTGAGACAAAATACCCAATACACAGAAGTTAAAGGAGGAAAGGTGTATTTTGGCTCACAATTTGTAGAGATTCAATTCATAGTTGGCTGGGTCCAAGGCAGGTTGGCATGGCAGAAGTGCAGGGCTGAGGAGAAACAGTCCTGGCAGGGCAGGCAGGAAGCAGCAATCAGGGAAACTACCTCTTTCCTTTCTCTTTATATTCCATCCAGGTGCCTGGGGAGGGGGTTCATTATCCATACCCAGAAGTATACTAAACCAATTTAGTTATCATATGCCCTTAATCCCAGTATCACACACCCTAAGTCCAGCATCACTTACCCATCATCCAGCCACCTCCAGAAAACCCCATCTTTGATTACAAGAGGTCTTTGGAGAATATCTAAATATAAGGAGGCATGTGGGATACATCTAAATGAAAGGAGATAATGGTCTCTCAGCATCATAGAAGGAACTCATGAAGAAACACAAAAGTCCTTTTGTAAACTAAGGCATCGTGGATGGCAGTGCCTGTTACTACAGTAATTGTACTTGCCTGTGCCACCTTTGGGGAATTTTCTAGTACCTGGTATTCCTCTGTCTGGTTCTGTTTGTGCTAGAAGTGAAGGATGCAGTCTGAGTCAAACAACATGAGCCAGACAAGGTAGTTTGGAAATAAGAATTGTCTTTTCAGACCACACTTCCTCCAATTGACAGAGGGCATCTCATCATACACGGCCGTTAACCAGAATTGCCGTGAAGATTATCCGCTCCTTAGAAACTTAGCCGACCAAGGCACTGCAGCTTTAAGGGGTGCTCTAGCTATTCTGTGGGCTTCTGCTGCATTGCTCCAGCTCTGCTTGCATTCAATAAACATGAGGAATTGCACCATAATAGCAACCAATGCACCCAGACATACACTTTAATTAAAGGAATACATCACACAATAAAGTGCATTTAAATGAAAAATCTTTCCACTGGAAGTACAGTTTCTTCTTTTTCTTTCTATGGTACTTTTCTGATGGTTAAACACTTCTTGCAGAAAGGAAGGGCAGGCTTGGTTCATGGAGGGTATCTCTGGGGAGATAGTGGAGGTTGTGGCTGCCTGGACCCATGTGGAGTTCACTAACCCTCGTGTGGTGATGAGTGCTACAACAACTAGCATGACCATGCGGTGAGCTGGTACTGGTGTGCATATGACGTGCTGCCAGAGGGTTTTTTTAGTCTCATGAGAAGGAGGGATACCTGGGGGAGGAGCAGAGGAAGGGAAGTGAAAGTTGACATAATTCCTGGTTACACTGCACTTTTTGGGTGTCCAGGCTGACAAATTCATAAGAAGCCCCATACACTCATCCACCAGATAGAGAAATTTCTTGAAAAATAGTTCCTATATAATAAACAACATTCATTTAAGGCATGCAGTGCAAAGAGCTGTGATCATCATAAGCACTTATAAAACCACCAAGATACAGAACTTTGCTTTACCTTTGGTGTCCTCCCTCCACCTCTGGCCCCAGATTCACACCCTTCTGCTCTTTGTCACTGTAGAGTAATCTGTGTGTTATACAGGTGACATCATGCAGTGTGTCCTTGTTTTGCATGTCTGGCTTTTTTCACTGAGCTCAGTGATTCTGAGACCCATAGGTCCTGCTGGGATTTTTCTTTTTATTACTGAGTAGGTTGAGGTGTTTTAGGGTTCATACAACTCTTTCTTGATGACTTGGCTTCTATCGCTGGTTTTGGCTAACGGAAAGTTCTATGCATCTATGATCTGAGGTCGTTTTCCTTCCCATTTTAGGGGTACAGAGGGTGTTCTAGAGGTCAACCATGGTGATGAGCATTTCCAAATATAAGTTGAGAGCTCTCCTGCTCCCACCTGTCTTTTCCAATTTCCATTCCTCTTCCTGTCAATGTTTATTGAACATTAACAATAGTCCAGACATTGCCCTGTGTCTTAGTTACGTTTTCTTCGTTGCTGAGACAAACACCTGACACCAAAATGAAGGAAGGAAAGGTTTATTTAGTTTACAGTTTGGGGGGTTTCAGTCCATAATCAGCTGGTCCCAAGGCAGGGTGGCGGGGCTGAGGCACTGCTGTTCATGGTGGCTGTATGTGGCAAGAGCAAACCGCGCCAAAAAGAGAGAACCCACCCCCATTCCGACCTTACATTGTATGTTGGCTCCACCCATGAGCAGGTGCAGAACTCACACTACCAATCCCAGGTGCTAGAGAACGAGTCAACCACAAATGCTACATTCAGCTGCTTCCATGACTACATGAGGCTTGGGGGGGCATCTATATACAACCCATAACACTCTGGTACATGAGAACATCAGTAAATAACAGGAACTCTTGCCATGGAGAAGCTTGCTACGTTTGTCAAGTAAAAGAATTGTAGTATTTATTGTAATGGATGGTCTAAGAGAGTTGGTCAACTGTTGCGTTTGTTCGCCTCATGATAAAATATAGTTGTTTGTAAGTACTGAAAACAGACTAGCGAAGGCCAGAATAGGAAGGTCGCACTTTAGGAAGGGCATTCAGGGGAAGTTTCGTGAGGATAGTGACATTTGAGAGAAGCATAGTTGCAGACCAGTCTTCAGCAGATTCACTGGATCTCTACCATTGCCTTAACACCTGCAGTGCAGCTGCTCAGCTGGGGAAGCCTCAGCAGCATGCAAGAGATAGACCTTGAGCTTTGCATGGCCTGTGTCTCTGTCAGGTAGGAACTCTCCCTGGTTCACTGAGTTCTCTGGCATTTGGTTCTGGTGATCGAATGTACACAAGGCTGCGGCGAGACAGGAGCAAGCTGAGTCCATAGGCATGTTCAATGTGAGGGGACACTGCCCTGAGGAGGAAAGCCACCTGGATTTCTCTTTTACACAAGATGACTTCGTGAACACTTGTGGTTTTTCTTTTCTCTGGTGAATGTACTCTTGCACTCAAGTTTCATATTGAAAGATTAATGGTAGTAAGGAAGTGTAAAACTACATGGAGATAGTTGTGTGCAAATAGATCTGACAGCACATTGCTGTAAGTCTGTGTGGAAAGGAAGTAAACAGGCCCCTTTCCTGTTAAGATGGTATACTGATAAACTTCTAGGTCTTCCCCTAATGTGCCAGAAAAACATCATTCTCCTCCTTCTGATCATTAGGAATTCTAATGCTCACTCTTCTATCTTTTCCATCTTTCCCCTACTCCTGCATCTACGAGGTTGACTTACAAGGTCTACTATTGAAATGTAATTAAACCTGCTAGTCAGAATTTTATCATCCCAGGAGCAAAGAATTGGATGCCATGCCTATGAAATGGCAATGTTCTGCGTTGAAGCCTCCTCGTAAGTTGTTAACTTCTAAGAATCTGGACAGGTTTGGCAAATGATTGGTATCTTGGGTTTTAGAGTCAGAAAGGTATGACAGCAACTTCTGTCTCCACTCCTAATCTGTACAGAGTTTAAAATGCATAATCTGAAGACTGAATAAAATGAACGGAGTGTAGCAGACTATAGTAAAAAGAGTGAATTATGATGATCTGATTCAGCAAAGCTACTGTAACATTAGAAAATGTGAAAATGACATTTACTATATTAACAGTTTAAGAGTAAAACTACATTAACTTCTCAATTGACTAATAAAATTGCTGACTGAAATTCAGTACTCATTATGACTTATAAAACAAGAGCAAGCAGATAAGCTGGGCACAGTGTCACGTGCCTGTAATCTCCGCTACTCAGAGGCTCAGGTAGGAGGATCCCAAGTTCCTGGCCAGGCTGGGTAACTTAGTACAACTACCTCAAAAATTTAAAAACGACCTGTCGTGTCACATAGTGGTAGAGTTCCACAGGTTTAATCTGTAGTACCCTAGAGAAACAAGCAAAAACAAGAAAACAAAACAAATTAATAAACGAAATTAGCAGATGCATGCTTCTTCCTCCTCCTCTTTCTCTTCCTTCTCTTTAAATTCCTTTTTGCAGTATTAGAGACTGAATCCAAGGCCTTTCCACTGAGCTACATTTTGATTTTTATTTAAAGACAGATTAAGATACCCAGCTTGGACTCGAGTTTATATTCCTCCTGCCTCAGTCTCCCAGAGTGCTGGAATTACAGCAATGTACCACCATGCCCCGCTGCTGAGTGCTTCCTTAATCTAATAAAAATTGCCCTACAAAAATATAATAGTTATTTTAATAGCAAAGTATTAAAAGCACTTCTGTTAAAATCAGGGGTAAGACAGCAACCCTCACTACCATAGACAGTGATGTTACTGTAACATCAAATCAAAATTATTACTCATCACAATAAGAGAGATAAAACAAGAGAAAAGATAGTTCACTGTAGATAAAATTCTCTGTATGTAAAACTCAAAGTACAAATTTTTAAGATTAATCATTTTAATTTCTTGTGAGCAAAATTAAGTGGATTTTTATTCTCCTGCAATAATGAGTTAGAAAACACATTGACAATATAATTTATACTGCATATCATCTTGCAATGTTCAACAACAAGAGATAAAAGAAAAATTATGTGGGATCTTTGAGGAGGAAAATTTATTTTTATTTATGTATTTATTTTATTTTGAAGAGAGTAAAACTGAAATAAATGAAACAGAATAGGGTCAATAATCAAAACAAAACAATGAATGTGATACAAGACTTCAAAACAAGATAAAAGGAAACCAACAATGGCTACCATGATGCCTCTTGCTATCTTCAGAATAACTGCCCATACCATCAGGCACCATAATATCAAACAAAACAGAACAGAATAAAACCAATCAAAACAAAGCAATGAAAGCAGTGCAGGACTTCAAAACAAGACAGTTGGAATACAACAGTGGCTGCCATAATGCATCTTGTTATCTTCAAAGTAGCTGTTTATATCATCAGACATAATAAAATCAAACAAAAGAAAATAGAATAGTCAATCAAAACAAAACAATGAACATGATACAAGACTTCAAGATAAAAGGAAATCGGTAATGGTTACCATAATGCCTCTTGCCATCTTCAAACTAATTGCCCATACCATCAGGCACAATAAAATCAAACAAAACAGAACAGAACAAAACCAATCAACACAAAACAATGAAAGCAATACAGGACTTTAAAACAAGAACTAGGAATACAACAGTGGCTACCATAATACATCTTGTTATCTTCAAAGCAGCTGCTTATGCCATCATACATAATAAAATCAAACAAAGCAAAATAGAGTAAAATCAATCAAAAGAAAACAAGTAAAGCAATACAGGGTTTTGAAACAAGATAATAGGAAATCAATAATGGCTACTCTAATACCATTTGTTGTTTTTGAAATAGATGTCCATGCCATCAAATATAATAAAATTGAACAAAACATGCAGAATAAAACCAAGCTAAACAGAACAATGAAAACAATACAAGGTTTTAAAACAGGATAATAGATTAACAATGACCACTGCCTTGCACCTGTAGACATCTCCTCCCCTTTCACCTTCACATCTATTGTGCATTTTGGATCCCACTAACTCCTTTAATTTTTTATACTAGGGAGACAACATGATGTTCACCAAGTGACTCTGAACCATTTCACCCATGAGCATGATCTCAAGTTGTATCCATTTACCTACAAGAGCCTCAAAGTTATCTTTCTTTACAGCTGAGTAGCTTTCCATTGCATAGAAATGCCATATCTTTCTTAGCCATTCTGCAGTTGATGGGCAAGCTACCCCTACTTTTTTTTTTGGTTCCGTGTCACATAGAACATTGTTTTCTCTCCTTTGACTTTTAGTCTATGAATTTCCTTTTGAGTTACATGTGTTTCTTGAATAAAGCATATGGATGGATCTTGTCTCCTGATCCACTCTGCCTACGTTTCTTTTTATGGGTGAATTGAGACCATCTAAATTAATGGTTATGGCCAACATGCACTGGCTCGTCTCTGCCATGCTATTTTCCTGCCATTGGCTGCCTACTTTCCCCTCCATTCAACTGCCTGCCCTGCTTGGTGATCCCTCTCTGCTGCTGTTCCTGGAACTGTGGTCTTTGTTCAATCTCTCTCCAGAATGTCCTTCAGTATTCTTTGTAGGGTTAGTTT
>RJWT010003262.1:0-37173 GCA_004365215.1 Cuniculus paca | reverse complement strand
TTTGCCTAGTGATTTTTTTTTTTTGTGATTTTCTTCTTTGTGCTTTTCTTTACAAAGACTACGAATAACATTTTCTAGTCAGAAAAATAGCACTTTTAGGTTATTCGTCTTTTGAGTAAGAAATGAACTTAATGTATGAGCTCCTGCATAAATCATAACATGGTTGAGTGGGAACGGGATATGATTATTTTTTATCACTTTTGAGTAAAATATCAAAAAGTTCTATAACAAAACTCCAAAATACAATCTGGCTTCTCTCAAGTCTGGAGCTAGTAGCTAATAGGATGGTCCTACAACCCACAGAAGGGATAAGTCAATCTGTAATATTGATGTGTTATAGACATTTACAATGGCATGCACGTGTGTTGCTATCCTGCTGAATGTTAAGGCAGCTCTTAACTAAATGAAAAGTCTTTCTATGGTTTTCTAGGACACATAATCTATAGAAAAATGGAAGCAGCGAAGATTTATTCATGTGTTATGTTATGTAACATTAGTATAGCGATGAACCCTACAAACTCTCAAACATTGACCACTGATAGGATGTTTCCTGTGCAAGTAAGCAAGTGTATTTCATATATACTCACTGACTCTGTTATGGTTTATGTTTGGATGGTCACCGAAGCCTCATGCAGTCATTGAGGCAGCTGAATCTAGCGTTTGTGATTGGTTTGTTGTCTAGTGCTGGGATTAGCAGTGAGTGCTGCATCTGCCCAGCAGTGGGGAGCTGGCATACAATATAAGGGAGAAAAACAGTTGTGCTTTCCCTCTTTTTGCCCTTTTGGGTCTTGTCTCTTGTGACCGCCATGAACAGCTGCCCCTTAGCCACACCACCTTGCCTTGGAGCCAGCTGAGTATGGATTGAAACCTCCAAAACTGTAAGCTAACTAAATCTTTCCTTACTTCATTTTGGGTGTCAGGTATTTTGTCTCAACAACAAGAGAAAAGTAATGAAGACATTCTCTCATCTTAAATACTAAATTTTGAACTTATAGATGTATAATAAAAGGAAATAAAATGTAAATGAAAGTACACATATATCATTACAATTCTTAAAATACAGGCATGACTTGGGAGTAATAAGGATGTAACCCTGCTGAGGCAGAGGGAAATTTATATACATTTCTCTAAAATCTAGCAATTAGCTTTTCTCAGAAATAACGTGTATAAGCAAAATTTGCCTTTTTATGCCATGTTATTGTTTGCATTCTAAATCACCTTTCTGCTAGACACTCCATAACAACATACAAGTTCCCTTTCAAAGAATTTTAAAAATGTTCTCATCTTGGTATATGAAGATCATTGTCCTGAGTCACTGCCCCAGAGGGAAGCCATCTGCTTCACTGGACTGGATCTGGGATTTGGCCAAACTTATCCCAAAAGCTCACAGCTATTTTTTTCAGTTGTGATTATAGATTGTGTTAATTCATCTGCATAATCTCATCTGGTACTACTCACAATGAAGCATTCTCTCTGGTTCTCTGGTTGTCAGACAGTAGACAGAAGCTGGACACAGGGAATCAGACCCTAAACATATTCCTACTTCTGTGCTTTCTAAAAGGCATCATCATTTCTCATCAAGTGAACAAAAAAGTGCAGTGTGCATATTTTAAGCAACCTTTGGGGATCAAAATGAAATACAAGTCTAAAACTTTACCTGCTTTGACTTCCAGACCTCAAGGACTGGCATGCCTGCAATAATAGAATTGGGATCTTCTTGAGCTGCTGAGTTAACAGTGTCATTAGCTCCAATTACAAGAACCAAATCAGTGTCTAAAGAAAAAAGGAAAAACAAAATACAAAGAGGTCACTTTAACTTCTTTCAGGCAAATCATAATGATCTAACTATACAACAACAATAACAAAAGCTAATATTTATAGGCTGCTCACTGAGCTGGACCCTGTACAAACAGTTTATCAGAGAGGTTAGCCAACTTAGACCATGTCTCATATCTAAAAAGCAGCTGTAGGTTTTTCATTGAACCTGACCATCCTGATTAGAGCTTGCTTTATTATGCCCTCCCACCAATGCATCAACCTCATTTGACTTAATTCTTTCATTATCCCCAAATTATCTTGCTAGTCACATGATTTTAAAAGATCTGTATCCAATATTAACTTTTAAAATGACCAATTAAGATGCAATCTAATGTCTAAATGACAATGGTCTAAAAGTCAGTACTGTATTAAAGATGTGTCCATAATTCCTGGAACTGGCTGCTTCTGCATATAATTTAGCAACAGTGAAATTTAAAAAGGGACATAAAATTAAAATGAACTGAATTCTGTCTTTCTATGGACTATAATTTAAACTAGTTTAGGATGTTGCCAAAAGTGCCATGTGCTTCTAGACATACACACGATTTCATTATGTTTTTTCCTAATAAACAGTGTTTTTCAAGTTTACAGTGGATATTTGCCAAAGGGAATTGGTCTAATTTTAACAAATATGATCTTGGGCCAAATGTCATCTCTATTCAACATCTACACAATGACAGCTATAAACTACAGAACCTTATGTAGTGAATTCCCAGTACTTTAAAAAAAGAAAATTACTTCACTGATCATGAACTGGTTCAACAGAAAACCAGTAAAAATCTGAGATTGGCAAGAATCAACACTAAATCATCAACAGAAGCACTTTTGTAAATGAGGAGTCCACCTAGTTCAAGGATACAAGTTCCTGGGCATCAGAACCTAGATTCAAAAGCCAAGTTTGCCCAGATCTCAGATTCATCTGTGTACTACACCTACATACTACACTTTCACCATCATTCAGTTATTCACAGAGAAACGAATTTTAACAATGCTACTCATGAATCTTTTCCACCTATTCAGTAGTCTTTCAATTAATTTTAATTGATTATTCGTCATCTGACTCGTCAACCATTACCGATTCTACAATTTATGTTCTAAGTCTAACTTCCCTTTATTCATACTACAAATATTTAAACTTCATCATTACCTACCTGGAAAATCGTGGTTGATTTCATCCATTTCCAACACAATGTCATATGGCACCCCAGCCTCAGCCAGCAGCACATTAAGCTGACCAGGCATTCGGCCTGCAACTGGGTGAATTCCAAACCTAGACATGAAACACATGAACAGCTGGCCTTACTTGATGGGCCAAAATGTACAAGGACTCCAGTATCACCTCCAAATCTGCACACTCTGTTCTTGGCACCTCTGCTTTTTCCTGGTACTATCTGATCTCTACAAGCAGAAGTAGAGTAAGTCCAGATATATGGTCAATCTACAAATACTGAATTTGGAGGTTCAAATGTCTTAGTAAACACAAACTATAACTTTCCTCATAAAAATAAAGTGTAGCTTTGGAACCTGACTTTTCCATATATGTCTTAAGTGCAATGAACATCCAACAATATTAATAAATGAACATCCTCTTATGTTTAAAAGCATTATGTTCTCTCCTGGTGCTTTCTAATAAATCTTGAATCTTCAAAAACACATTAAGTCAACCTGCAATTAAATATTTCCAATGAAAAATCAACTTTATTCTATCAAAAGCTGTCTCCACATTCAACTTTAATCTCTACATTCAAAGGTAGAAAAATAAAGTATTATCATATACATGATGTTAAAGAGAATAATATGAACCATTACTCCACATCATAGGAGAAATGTGATATTTACACACTGGAAAGATTAGAAAGAGTAAGTAATACACAATCAGAGATCCACATTTAAGGGAAAGGAAACTGAGTCATTACACAATTTCTTTCAGCTGCAGATAAAAGAGAATCTTCAATGTTTTGTTTTGTTTTTCCAGTACTGGAGACTGAACCCAGGGTCTCTGTACTGAACTATATTCTCAGCACTTTTTATTTTTTATTTTGAGACAGGATCTCACTAAGTTACTAAATTGCCCTTGGTGGGCTTGAACTCACAATTCTTCTGCCTCTGGCTCCCAGAGTGCTGGGATTACAGGCACGCGCCACCACACCTACCTAAACTTTCTAAATTCAACCTCTTGCCCACTATTTATCTCTCAGCACTTGGCACATAAGAAAGCTTCTACAAAAATGAAGGAGTAAACAAATTCAATGAAGAAATGCATTTTATATTATCTCTTATTTGTACTTTTCAATTCTGTCTGATTTTTACCTTTAAGTATAATTTTTTATTTTATTAGTATATGTTTGCAGTACTTGCATTTTACAATCATCTTGGGAAGGTGGTACATGTGCATAACACAATGTTTTCTCCCCCTCCTTCCCTCTTCCTTACCCTCCCTCCCTCCTCCTCTACTTCTCCTTTCTCTTTTCATTCTTATTGATACTATTACTCTTAGTTCATGCTTATGACACATAATGTCCATTTCTTGAAGTTATTAGGATCTTGTACCTAGCATATCTTTATCTATTTCTCCATCTCTTCCCCTTGACAGAGATCCAGCCAACCTCACAACCTCACCTTAATATTTCTGCCCATTTAATATATATGCATATATATTATATATATATACATATATTCTAGAGAGATCCAAAGAAAAATTATTTATGTGTGTATAGAGACATAAATATAAATTTAAGCCAACGAGAAACCCCATCTCACTGTTTTCCAAGGTCTGTAGGTTTACCATCCAGAACCACAATGAACCTACTCCCATTTTCATAGGTGGGTTCCTTTCAGCTGACTTCAGGATGTCTACTGAGCAAACCATCCTCAATTCTCGCAACTGTTCAAGAATGACAGCACTTCCTGACCTACTGCTGCCCTAGTTACAGGTTCTTACATTGTCAATACCTTGCTTAACTCTTGGGTCTTTTACTGGTAAAGTCTAAGTCTATATTAGTATTTATGGCAACCACAACACATAGTTGGTACACAGAAAACTTATGATCACTTAATATGCCTTGTTACTTTTCACAAATTACTGCTAAGCCACGATGTCTTGCTCTTAACATAGGTCCTCTGGGGAAAGATTAAAGAGCATGGAAATTGACCAATCGCCAAAAGCAGACCTAAAAAGAGCTATCAGCCATTCATTTTGTCCCAATAATGACAAATGGCCTTCTGCATCTTTAAAATTCATGAAGAGCCTGAATTATTGGGGTGCTTATAATTAAGGGAAAAAACATATCAAGTGACAAATTGTTCCCTTTTATTAAACTTGTATTTATATAATATCTACCTGGGATTATTAAATGCTCCAAAATAACCAATTTATTTTTTAAGAAAAAAACTGAATTTCTAAGACTATGAGGAAATGAAAGTTATCTTTAGTAGAAGTACAACAGGCAATTAATTTATTTCCTGTTTTCTAAAGGTACAATTCTGAATTTTCTATGAATATGTACCATTTTTATAGTGGAAAAAATAGCTTTTCATTTGAAATAAATTATACTTTATGCTTTTATATTATGACATCGATTATAAAGTGATTTAACACTTTATTCTTTTATATTATGACAGATTATAAAGTGATTTCTCATATGTTATTTTATCCTCTCCCTACAGCTTTAACAATTTCCATCTAGAAGCAGAATTTGAGGCTGCTGATTCAAACTCAGTATAGTACTTAGTTAAATAAACTGGGCTTTATAGCTACATTCCTATGTCCACTAAAAAGAAGAGATATAATGTATACTAAGACATGTATCTATGTATTTCAGAATGTGGTTAATACTGACTCTATAAGATGTGCTAGGAAGTTTATGCAAATTTTTTTAAGTGAATAGTAAAGATGGAATTCAAACTCAAGTCTTCTTTAAATTGACCAACAATTGTACACATTCATGGGAACAGTGCAAACTCAGGTCTTTCTGCCTCAAGAGTCTGAACTTTTACCATACAATATAGTCAATATAGTCCTGCATCTTGAGAAGTACTTTTGTTTCAATAACAGCTCAAGTTAACTAGCTGTGTGATCCTGGGTAAGTTACTCAA
The DNA here is from genome assembly GCA_004365215.1 of Cuniculus paca. Taxonomy (NCBI): domain Eukaryota; kingdom Metazoa; phylum Chordata; class Mammalia; order Rodentia; family Cuniculidae; genus Cuniculus; species Cuniculus paca. The sequence continues at coordinate 31,260 of RJWT010003262.1, read as the reverse complement.
CATCAGAATTCCCAAAGAATAGTAAATAGCTGTTAATTATAAGCCAAGACTTATAAAGGGTACAGAAAACTACATAGAAAAATCTGAGAAAGACTTATCTCTTCCGGAATGGGTTAAATAAAGTGATAGGAAAGTATTCTGTCTCAGGAATTCAATTTATATTGTGCTTTTGGAAAAATGGAAAGTCCCATAATGTTTTAACAGTACCACAAGCTTTAAAGTAAAAAAGACATTAAATACTTGCATAGACAAACAGCAAATAGAAGAAAAAAATGTCTGCTAGTACATACCCTATCCATCTCAAAGCAAAACACATTCCTTAAACTCTGGGGAAGTTGATTCTGAAAAATTATTAGGGGGTGATCTAATAGTGTTTCTACCCACCTCCTTCTGACATCAGATGCATGGGCATTTCTGCACAACCATCACTTCTCTAACTTCAACTGGGTGGCCTATAATCCAATTCAATTCCCATACTACCCAGAGTATCAGAAAACCAAAGTTTAAGGGCTTACTCTCACAAGACTGCCACCACTTCAGACACCAGTCACAAGTCCCAGGTTGTTACCTACACTTCTGATTAATCAGATCTTCCTCAGGTTTGATGATTTGCTACAACAGCTCACAAAGCTCAGAGAAATACTTTACTTATGGTTACCAAATTATTATAAAGGACATAACTCAAGGACAGACAAATGGAAGAGATGCATAGAGCAAGGAGGGAGCTCAAAGGGAGTACAGAGAGCACCAAGATGTGTTCACCAACCTAGAAGCTCTCTGCACCTTATATTTTGGGTATTTTGAGGAAGTTAAATGTAGGCATGACTGACTAAATCACTGGCCACCAGTGACTGAACTCTTTAAATGAAAAACTGAGGCCAATGAATTTACAATGTTTACTTGAGCAAGAAAATGGTATTAGAACCAGGTAGCATTCCTGACCAAAGATGATTCAGAAAACCTCAACCTACTATATGTACAGATTATATTTACAGCCAAAGAAAACGAAGTGACACATATGAGAAACCTGATTAGAAACAACCTGATTGGCTGCAGTTTGCCTACTCATGTTTTGGCAAGTTTCCACCTTTGGTGCAGTTCAGCTTCTATGATTGGCTGAGACTCAGCTGCTTGGTTATAGGAACATATTCGTAATACTAGGTTACAATTTGCTTATACTATCCAGCTAGATTACAATTCATTATGTACAGAATCCACTGTGGGCCAAACTAACCAAGCAAGTACAGAGGCTGGTCTGGGTCACATTTATTTTGGTTCAGCAAACTCAATCTCCAGGTCATGTCTCTTCCCTACAGGGAGAAGACCTATCAGTGGGGCTGAAAGTTCCAATTCTTTAATTGTTTGCTCTGATAACCAGCCCTCATCCTGACACTATCAAAGGGTCCACCAAGTGTCATTTTATCAGTTTAAACTCATGCTTGGTTGAAAAGGACTTGATATTAATATTAAAAAGATGCTATCACTAAGAAAATTCAAGGATTTTAGAAGCTCTGCCTTAGGAATAGGAAACGACTAAATATATAATTCTCAGTGTCACAGATGGTAAACAGAAATAAACTCTGTAAAATGGATTAAGGTAAGATTGTTTTAAAAGAAATCCATCATCGCTTCTCTCAGTATATAGTCCGCCATTTAAGTGAGAAAAATTAAAGGAATTCTTTAATCCAGACTGTGGTCACTCAGTCATCATCAATATCTTTATACTGGCTTTAAGTTCTACCACAAATTCTCCTACCATTTTCAGGAATGTAACAGATAAGTACTGTATTTGAGTAAAAAAAAAAAAAATTTAATACTCCCAATAAAGCATTTTTATAGATATTGCTACCTTGTCATCATCTACATCAAACCAGAGTTTTCAGTCACACGTGAGAGTAAAATGAAGTAAAGAACTAACAATTTATGTAGATATTTTTCATGTAATAACACATGCTGTATTTACCACTAGCACAGCTGTGTTCAAATTGCTCAGAGAAAGCGTATCAAAAAATGTGACTTACATGCACTCTTTGGTTGAGACACCTACTTTAAGTTTTTAAAATTTTTGCCATGGCAATAGGATAAAACATTTGGTAAAAAAAATTTTAAAATACCAGGCACAGCGGTGCATGCCTGTAGTCCCACTTGCTCGCAGAATGGCTTGACTTGATCCCAAGAGTTTAAGACAGTTCTGTAATGTAGGAAAAAAAGAATCCAACCACTGTTTATGCTCATTGAATGGAAGATATTGTACTAAAACTCAAGTCAGAACATAAATTTGTTTTCAATGTTTGTAAGACTGAATTTTTAAAATGGACTTGCAAAGCAAAGGCATTATGCCAAAATAACCAAATAGAATCCTACGCCTCCTGATTGCCATGAGCTTGAGAGAAAACCTGATGAACGGAAGGCTTGTTGGGGTCTGATTTTAAGAGTAAGCATCACGGCCTCTGATTCAGGACTTTTTACCTTTTCTTCTACTGTGGGGATTAGCTGAATAAACCCTTAGTTACATGGATAATAACGGAAGCAGTAAGAAAAAGCAGACCTAGAAAGGCAAAAGCTCATTTCAGGGATGTAATAACCCACATTAAAGAAGGGGGCTGTAGCTCAGTGACACAGCACTTGCTTTGCATGCACAGGGAAAGAGAGAGGGAGAAAGGGAGAAGAAAAGAGAAATGGAGGAGAGAAATGCTCATAAATGGAGCAGATATACACCACCAGTTCTGTCCAAAATGGATTCAAGAGTATTTTACTAATAGCTGCGAAGGATAATTGGCAGTAGACATGGCCAGCTAAAACAGCCCCTCATTGACAAAAGGTGTGAGAAGGATCCCACCTAATGGTCTTAACACTGGTAAGAAAGAGAAGGAGCTGAGGTGGAACCCAGGAGTTCCAGAACGAAGTGTTGTGTACTTTAATCTTGTAGTACTAAATGCCTCTCAAATTACTCATGTGTAATTTGAGGCATCAACTCTTAAATCTTGGACATCAACAATTTGTCCCAACTTTCCCATCATCAATGAGTGTTTCCTGCCTCCTTCCCTTCAGCATCCCCCCACCCCCACCAGGCCTTTTCTTCTTCCCAAAATCTGGTTAGTGAGACTTAAGAAAGAACTAAGAACACGTACTAAATGATAGCTAAGGTCTGTATGAGTAACAAACTGTGACAAACAAATTTAGTCTGGCAAAGCAACACGAACTTGCTGTTTTACAGTTCTTGAGGTCAAAAGTCCAAAATCCGTTTCCCTGGGTTAGAAATCAAGGTATTGGCTGGACTGCATCTCTTCTCAAGGTTCTAGGGGAAAACCCTTTCCTTGTTCTTCTCCACTTTCTGGAGTATGCCCCAATTCCTTGTCGTGTGGCAACATTATTTCAACCTCTGCTTCCATTGTTAAATTTTCTTCTCTGACTTAGATTTTCCTGTCTCCCTCCCATTAGGAAAGTGATAACACTATACCAACACAAATAATCCAGGTTAATCTATTTCAAAACCCTCACCTTAATAAAACCTATGTAATCTTTTTTACCATACAAAGTAACATGTAAGGTATGTAGTTACAATATTGATATTTCGGGGGTTCATTATTTAGCCTACCACAAAGCTTCCTTTATAGTCCAAAGATTCCAAAACTAGTTTCTATTTTAGATGAATAATCCAATATACATTTTGTGATGCACTTTTGGATTTTGATTTTCTACCCTTTCTTGACTCCAGTATTTTTGTTTAACTTTATTTGTAATACTGCCTTTGTCATCTTTAAATTAATCCATCTGGCTACTATCTTTATGTTTTATCAAAGGCAGCTTGAACCAAGTTAGAAATCAAAGATCTCTAAATATATTAGTTCTTATTCCTATGTCTTGATTAGCTACAGACTGCATAAAGACACTATTTCTGTTTGGCTAGTTGTAACGGGTAAATAATCACAATGCTAACCATCATGTCATGCCAAATATCCCAAAGGACAGATCACTTTATATCTGTTTGCATAATAATTTATTGTACTAAACTTTAAAGCTCTAAGGTCAGAGAAAAATACATGCTAGATTATTAAAAGTGAATGTCAGTATTTCTAGAGAAATAACAGACACTCAAATTTGTAGATAGATATATATATATATATATGCATGTTGATGAGTCAATATGAGTTTATAACAATTCTGGCCCACATAACTGGCTAATGTCCAATGTATTAAAATTAATTATATTAGACACAGATTGACCATGACCAGCAGTTTCCAAGAACCGATGGACAAAGTCCATCAATGCTCCATCACCATGTGAAGAATATCCAGAATTTCAACAAGCAAAGCTTACCAACCTTTTAATTCTTCCCTTTGGACCACAAAAATTATACATTATACACAAACTTTAAAAAAAACAGTCAACTATCCCTGACCATGATAAGATTCTACAGAAGGAAAATAACTAGCAAAGTGAGATCACAAAAATATCTTCCATGCTCCCAGAATGCTATGTGTCTCCTGCCTACCATAGCACACCCTTTACTATGCTCTTTTACCTGGAAGCTCATTGAGTACGGGAACAGCATCTTATTTTTCAGGTCCCACAGTATCTGCCACTCTACTCCAGGCATTCACGTAACAGAAGGGAAGAGGTTTTAAACAATATACCTTTCTCAATAAGGTACACTGACTCAAATTTTCCACCTCTTTTCAGAGAAAGAATTTAAGGAGATAGGGTTGGTTTGCAGTTAGGAGTTCTAGATTAACACAAGCATCTGGACAATTTACTTGTGTGTTCTTCAGTTTTCTCATGTGTACAATGAGATTGCTAGAAAAACCTCTGCAAGGGATTATTGTAAAATTTAAGTGAAATAGTTCATGTAAACAGCTTTTCATACAAAGTGCTTTAGACCATTATCTGACTGATATACACATTCACTGCAAGGGTACATTTAAATATTCAATAATCAAATACATTTTGTAACATACTCATATGCATTTTTCAAATTAATACACATTTTCTAGAGACTTATACAAAGACACATACATTTTCACATTAAAACAAATGTTGGTTTAATATCAACACTTTCTGTGTTGCTTTTCTAAGTTTTACCTTGAAGTCCCAGTAAATAACAATACAATCCAATAAAAGTCAGAAGTTCTTTACTTGCAACTCCATCAAAAGACCAGAAAAATTATACAGTGAAGGCAGACTGAACATTAATAAAAACTAATAATCATAAACACTGGATTTATTGGAAACTTGGTCATAACTAATATTCAAAAACAAATTTATGTTCATAGAGTTGAATTTCAAAAAGCCATTTTAACCATTCAACAGATACTATTAGGCAAAAAAGAGTATTCTTGCTTCATTCAACATACACAACAAATGTTATCATTCAAATTAGGTAACGTCTTTAATATCCTGAAATGAGAAAAACCTCACTTTTTGTTTCTTTCTTCTCTCAAATACAAAAATCATTGTCTTTTCATGGAAAAACTTAAAATAAAAAATTCAGACCTCAGTCAACAAGTTAGACCCAAGCACAGCTCAAAAGACATGGAATAATCTACTCTAATGAAACAGATGAATCTTCAGAGCCTTTTTATATTAACCAAGAAAGAATAAAGCCAGTAAAAGTATACTCAAGAATTATTCATGAATACCAAGTAGCCAGAAAAAGTGTGGGAAAAGAGCAATTCAAGCTTTTTTAAAGCTTCTCTTAAAAATAAATAAATAAAATTAAAAAATAAAGCTTCTCTTACAATACATGATGACATAATTCCAACTCTGAAGAATTTTTTGAAACCTCATGTTGTATTTCAGATACCACATGTTTAAAAGGGGACACAACAACATGAATTTCCATGATCACAGCATGGAGACAGTATGTCCTGACTAGGGTAACTTAACAGCAGTTGTTCGTAGGCATGTGAGGTTATTAAAATAACTCTCCAAATAAGCACATTTTCCTCTTGGCATTATGAAGATATTCGGATCTAGTTCAACAACAAACCATTAAGAATGGCTAATTGAATCGAGCATTCCAATTCAACAATGACACAAAGAAACTACAGGAACCATTCGGTTCCTTTCCAAAATATTTTTGGAGTATTTTCTCAATTTTGGAGTTCTTTGCTAATATAATACTGAAAAAGATTCCCAGATTTTTTTTTAACCTCTTCACAACCTTTAATTAACTGGCTTTACATTTTTGGAGTCACTGTACCAAATTTCTTTCCATACTCAGGATGGTCAAAGGGTTAATTAACTTCCTTTATTTTATTGTTCTTTGTATTTTAAAATCAAACTACAAACAGGACAGTGTATGTTGATAGCATTTTTGAATTCTACCTTTTCAATCCCATGACCCCACAGTTTTCCTAAATATGTTACGCTAACCTCTTAAGAGGTTGATAAATTAAGAAAATGACATAGAAAAAGTAAAAGGAGGATTCAAGTTATGAAAGCTTACTTACTGCTCCATTTTTAAATCATATATACTTATAAACCAATAAAACCACTGTATTGAATACTCGGAATTTTATATTGCCTTAGCATCCACTTAGGATATAGCAATAGCTGTCTCACACAAGAAGCAGAGCTTAGTCACTTTCAAGTTTCCAGCTCCCTGCCTCCAACTCCACTGGTCATCAGGTATCTTGCTGTTCAACCTCCTCCTGTGAGTGACCCAGAAGTCTGCCCCAGACAACCACCGACCTAAGGGACATAGATACAACCTTCCCGACGCACTCGACTGACACCCCCACTCTGCATGGCCTCTCTGAAGCCAGTGAAGACCCTCAGATACCTGCCAGCTTTCTCTAAACCCATTAACTAGAACGCCCCATGCAGGAAGAGCCTCAGTACTGCCCTGGACCCCAATAAAAGTTTTGTCCTGCAAGTCCTTTTTAACTTTCTTGTTCCCCACATGCTGGCTGAATGACACGCCCTCCTCCAGTCTTCCCCCTGGTACCTGTCTGTAACCCTTTTCTCTGGGCACAAATAAAACCCTATCCTGTGAATTCCTGCATTTTGATGTGTTGCTCTTCTGTAGCTCCCGTGACAGACCTACTAAACCTAACTCTCCTCTCAGCAGGGCTCTCCTAGGAAGTGACTATCTTGATAGAAATAAACTGGGCACAGATCATATAAGAACCAAAAGGGCATAAATAAGTTTTCTGTGAGAGGGCACAACTAGTCACAAGCAGGACACGTATCAGGTTTCCCCCCAGGATAAAAATGCCCCAAGAAACATCCCACAACTACCACCCCTGGATCCTTATCAGGGAAGGGCTATCCTTGATAGTCAGCCTCATAAGACAGATCCCAGGACCAAAGAAAAATCACCACCTTAATGGTGGAAATAGACCTTCAAGATCCACCAAGCCAACTGCTTCCTAAGGGAAGACATCTCCTGAGCATGGCAGCACACATCTGTAACCCAGCAGTCTGGGGAGCTGAGAGAGGAGGACTGCAAGTTCCAGCCCAGCCCAGGCAACACAGCAACTTAGCAAGACACTGTCTCAAAATTTTTAAAAATTAAAAAACGGCCAGGAATTTAGCTCAGTGTGAAGGCCCTGGGTTCAACAACCAGTACAAAAAAAAAAAAAAGAAAAGAAAAGAAAAGAAAAAAAAGAAAAGAAAAGAAAAGAAAAGAAAAGAAAAGAAAAGAAAAGAAATTACACCAAATATTTTTACATGATGTTCTGCCACAAAACAGGCTGGAAATTCCCCCTGTAGATGCAATAGGGAATCCCTCAAGAACCTTCTGCCTCCTATGCTTGCATGTGGCAATGCTCCATTCTCCATTCCAACATGAGACGTTCTTACGTCTGGGCTGGGGCTATAGCTCGGGGGTACAGCACCTATCTAGCACACACACACCCAGAAGAAAATAACTGTTACTAGATCCAGTTCAAACATATGTTTTACATTTAAATATGTACTTCTCCTGTGGAAAATATGACAGACTAAAAAGGCAAGTTTGTTCAGTATATCACATACTGATCAGAACTCAAGATTGACAAGTATAGGTCACTTATTAAAACAACAAGAAATGTCTTTAGCAAAGTATTTTAGTTTTTTTTAGCAAATCAGTTTGGAAAAACATCTTCTAAAACATGAGGACATCATGGTAAATGTTACCTAAATTATCCTCAGCGACGAAAGTCAGCAATAGCTGGGTGGAACTAGCCTATCCATCTGAAGAGAAACATAATAATGAAGAGAAAAAATTTCCTGCTGTCCACAAACCTGATTAATAAGAAAGGTTATGGAATCAATCTTTCTGACAAGCCTTCTTAGTAAAAGAATAGTCATTGAGCTTTCTAAAAACTGCAAAACTTCTCAGAAACAATATTTCAAAGTCACTTATACAACTGTAAGTGAAAAAAAAAATCCTAGAAATTCCCAACAGCCAGAATTAGAGAACAGTTTGTACTTTTCTTCACTGAAGGCAAAAAAAAGAACTGGGCACAGTTCTGAAATTTGGGACTCACTCATATATCCTACTTCAGAAAAAAAAATTATGAAAGTTCAAGTATAAAAGCATCTCAGGGATACGATTTTTCTAATATAGAATAATAGACCTTGTTCTGTGACTGACAAAGTGTCCGACAGCCTACAGCCACATTTTCATCTATCTGTGTGACCTGTGATACTGAAGCCATTCAAAGAGATATGCTGTCTACAGGGGATCAGGAAAAACAGTACAATCAAACATCCATGCATTCCTCCACAGCACTGCACCAAAACACTACCCAAATAATACTCTAGAGTATTATATTCTGCCACACCATAAGGACTGTTAAAATTATTATAATTTCATATTTCCACTTGAATAATAATGATACTGTTGAATGTCTCCTGGAACGCAATCCCTAAGGAGCATCATAAAATGAAAATTATAAGATACAAAAGAATACAAACATGAAATGAAAAGATTTATTTATATTCTGCTATGTTTACATGAACTTCATTTAAAAAAAAAGCTAGAGAGTTCATTAAAACTAATACTAAAACTAGAAGAAAAAATCCTCCTGATATTAGAAACACAGGCTTCATCCAGTGAGGGTTTCTTCTTCAGAAGATTAGAATCCCTGTGACAGGAGTTTCGAAGGAATGACACTGTCTTGGTTACTTTTTTCTCATTGCTGAGACAAAATACCCAACACCCAAAATTAGGGAAGGAAAGGTTTATTTAGCTTACAGTTTTTGGAGGTTTCAATCCATACTCAGCTGGTTCCAAGACAGGGTGGCGTGGCTGAGGGGGAATTGTTCACAGTGGCCACAGATGACAAGAGTGAAAAGGGCAAAAGGGCAGGAAGAAACACACCTTCTTCCCTCCCTTATATAGTATGCAGGCTCTACCCCTGGGTGGGTGCAGCACTCGCACCACCAATCCCAGCACTAGACAACAAACCAATCACAAACAATAGATTCAGCCACCTCCATGACTGCATGAGGCTTAGGGGGCCACCTAGACACAAATCATAACAAACACCTATAATGAAAGGCCTAGAAAAGGTTTACTAAACACAAGAAGCATGGCTTTTAATAGTCGTCAGCACATTGATATGGCACAGAAAGCATAAAGACAAGTAATCAGGGGAGGAAGCTTCACTTTCTAAAAACTTAACAGACATCTTTAATCTGGGATATTACTGGCAAGTCTATACAGTAGGCGCAACACATATGTGAGTGAATGCATATACTTTCTTTGATTTTCCTCTCTTCCATCAACAGTTTAATGCATTTTGTCCAACTGCACATCATCCCCATCCTCCTGCCACTACTAAGGTTTTCTTTTTTTTTTCTTTTTTTTTTCAGCTCTGAGAAATGTACAAAATAAGTCTATTTTTTTTCTTGAAAAGAATACAAACAAACAAAATAAAACAGAGTAGAGTCAATCACAACAAAACAATGAACATGGTACATGACTTCTAAAGAGGGTAAAAAGCAATCGATAATGGCCACCATAATGCCTCTTGTTATCTGCAATATATATTTATCAGGGATAAATAAAATCAAACAAAATAGAACAAAATAAAACCAGTAAAAAACAAAAACAAAACAAAACAAACAAAGCAGGACAATGTAAGCAATACAGAGCTTCAAAATACTAGTAAAACAGCAGTGGCTACCATAATGCTTCTTGTTATCTTCAGAATAGTTGCCCACACCTTCAGACATATTACAATCAAACAACACAGAATAGAGTAAAATCAATCAAAACAAAACAATGAAAGCAATACAGGGTTTTGAAACAGGATAATTGGACATCCTCGATGGCTGCAATTATGTATTTTGTTATCTTTAAAATAGCTGTCCATGCCATCAAGTATAATAAAATCAGACAAAACAGAATAAAATGAAACTAATCAGAACAATGAAGACAATATGAGTTTCGAATCATGATAATAGATTAACAGTGGTCACTTCCTTCCCTTCTTAGGTAATTCCTCCCCTTTGACTTTCCCAATAAGTATTGTGCATTTTGGATCCCACTAACTCCTTTAGTTTGTTATACTAGGGAGGCAACACGAAATTCACCCATGTGACTGTGAACCTTTTCATCCATGAGCATTATCACCAGTTGCCTCTATCAACCTACAAGAGCCTTGAGGTTATCTTCCTTTATAGCTGAGTAGGTTTCCAACACATAAAATGCCATGTCTTTCTTATTCATTCTGCAGTTGATGGGCAGGCTACCTCTACTTTTTTTCTGCCTCCCTGTCACATAGGGCACTGTTCTCTCCTTTGACTTTCAGTCTATGGATTTTCTTTCTAGTTAAATGTGTTTCTTGTATACAGCATACTGATGGATCCTGTGTCCTGATCCACTCTGCCTGTGTTTTTTGCTATTGGTGCATTGAGGCCATCTACATTAATAGTTATGGCCCTCTTGCACTGCATTGTTTCTGCCATGCTATTTTCCTGCCATTGGCTCCCTATTTTTCCTCTCCATTCAATCGACTGGCCGCACTTGATGGTCCCACTCTGACATTGCTCCTGAGACCACAGTCTTTTTTAATCTCTCTCTAGAATGTCCTTTAGCATTTGTAGGGTTGGTTTGGTGGTCATGAATTCCTTGAGTTGTTCTTTGTCATGGAAGTATCTTCTTTCTCCATTAATTTTGAAAGATACTTTTGCAGGGTACTTTAGTCTGGGTTGGAAGTTGTTTTCTTTCAGGACTTGTAATACTTCACTCCAGCCTCTTCTTGACTTGATGGTTTGTGTTGAGAAGTCTGCTGTGATGCTGATGGGTTTTCCTTAATAGGTGATCTGTTTCTTTTCTCTAACAGCTTTTAATATTCTGTTCTTCAGTTGAATCTCTGGGATTTTGATTATTGTATGTCTGGGTGTAGATCTGTTTTGGTTATGGCTAGCTGGAATTCTATATGCCTCACTTATTTGGATGTCACTTTCTTTTTCCATGCTTGGGAAGTTCCCAGGAATTATTTCTGTAAATAGGGTCCTGAGGTCATTTGTCTTGACCCCTGCTTTTCCACTCACATTTTTAATTCTTAAATTATCTTTGAGTCATCTTGCAGCTGTTGAATTGTTGCTTCCTGGTTCCTTGTTATTTTTAAGAGATCTTTCCTTTAGTGATCACAAGTTGCAAACCTGTCTTCAAGGTTTGAAAGTCTGTCTTCAGTTTCTTTCAAGAGGTTTTGCCAGCTTTCAATGGAGTTTTTAATTTGATGATATCTCTTCGAATCTGTTTCATGCATTCTAAAACTCTCTTATAATGTTCACTCATGCTTTCCCTCATTTTCCTACGCTCCTCTATTTTTTTATCTGTGTCTTCTTTATAGGTGCGCTCAACAATTCTTTTATTATGGTTTTCATTTCTTCTTTTACCTGGGATAGAATTTCTGTTCTAATTTCTCTGATAGCTTCCTGAAGTTGTTTCTTCACTTCAGTTGACATCACTTCAGTCATTTCAGGTGTGCAATTCTAGATCTCCATGTTTTCCTCTTGTGGAATTGCACTGCTTGGGTTGGACGCCAGAGATTACCCTCTCCCTCTTTGCCTTGGCATATTCCTGATTTCTTCCACGCACATGGGTAGTGTGGTCCCAGGCATCCCAGCACTGGCCACAACTTCTCTGAAGCTACTGTTCAGCTTTTCTGGCCAGTGCTGGCTAGGGGCATCCAACGGTGAGCACCTGTGCCTCTGCACTGAGCTGGGTACCAGCCCACAAGGGCCCCCACAGTTTGCACAGGAGCGAAACTCATTCCAAACAACTTGCACCAGTCCACTCACAACCTGGAGCTGCCAGAAGACTGCCCAGTCCCTCCAGCCAGCGCTGGCCATGGGCATCTGATGGTGGGCTCCCATGCCTCCGCACCAAGCTGGGCACTGTGGCCCACATGGGAGTGTAACTGGCCAGGGCTTGCAGATCCAAGCTGGCCAGGAACCCATGAGATGTTGTCTGGTATGCGCAGGGGAACTTTGTTCAAGCAACCTTCATGGGTCCACCCACAACCTGGAGCTGCCAGAAGAAGCCGGCGGCAGTCCTGGCCCCAGGCATATCCTGCCAGATTCCAAAATGGTCCCCGGCCAATTGCTCTCTCTGGATAGAGGGCTGGAGGGGATGGAGTACCCTGCACTCACCACCAGCTAGCGCAGATCTCCACGTCCACCACTCTCTTCCACCACTGCACCTCTCCTCTGAGACTTCTGGGGTCAAACACACCGTGACTGTGACTGCACCTCCCCAGGCTCAACAGCTCTTCTGGCAGGATGAGTCCAGCTCCAGGCTAAGGCGCCACCAGCCACCACCTCCTTCTTCATTTAAATTTTTCTTTTTATTCTCTCCGTGGTCTTCAATTCATATTTTAGATTCTCCCTGGGTCCAGGGCACCCACTTCCTTCCTTCTTGTCCTCTCCATGATGTTATATTCCAGCATCTGAACTGTTTCTCTCAGAGAAACTGTTTACTCTGCTGCTTACTGTTCCACCATCTTTCCCGAAGTCCACTACTAAAGTTTTCAAAAAGGTTAGTTCAGTACAAGTGATACACCACACTTTTTGAGAAAGCCAGAAACACTGGCTAATTCATCATGAAATAGTGCTGATTATAACTCTAAAATCTGATCCAATAACTTACAACTACAGCTGTTCTGCTTTTCAAGTAGCATTTGAACTACAGACTCAAGGGGGTTAAATGTCTTCAATTCAGAATATCTTGATGCCTATTTTCTAACCTCCCAATGAATGTTAAGCTCCATGGATTAGGAATTTTCCTATTGTATTCACTGATACATCTTGAGGACCTGAAACAGTGTGGGACAAAATACTATTTTGTTATTTGTTCAATGAACACTCACTGATAAAAACAGGCACATATTTTACTTAAAAGAAAATATTACAAAGCTAACACAAAACTCCTAATATGTATTAATTTACTCAACCACTATACTAAATCTTTATTCTTATTAGCACATACTTGCAGAACATAATGACTACATTCATTGTGAGTTGGTCCATGTACATAACACACCTTAATTCACTTCTCATCCTCTTCCCCAAACCTCTTTCCCTCTTCCCTCCCATTCTTCATCCACTTTCCATTTGTAAAAGTGCTGCCTGCTTCCTATTATCTTTCATTTTGCCCTGTAATTTATTTAAACTTTGAGTTTCTCATATGAGAGAAACCATGAAACATTTAAGACATCTGTTTGCCTGATTTATTTCATTTAACATTATCGCCCCAAAGTGCATTCATTTTTCCACAAATGAATCCTTCCTTATGGCAGAACAATACTCCATTGTGTGTAAATACCACATTTTCTTTTTTTTTTTTTTTTTTTTTTTGCGGCACTGGGGATTGAACTCACGACCTTGAACTTGCCAGGCAGGCACTTAGGCCGCTGAGCTAGATCCCCGGCCCTGGTGTTTTTGAGACACTATGCCATTCAGGCAGGCCTTGAGCTCACTTTGTAGCCCAGGGTGGTCTCGAACTCACAATGATCCGCCTGTCTCAGCCTCCCGAGTGCTGGGATTACAGGCATGATCCACCACGCCTGGCCTTCATTTATCTCTTGATGGCCACATAGAATGATACCAATATTTAGCTATTATGAGTTGTGCTACAATAAAGACAGGTATGTGTGTGTCACTGTAATATGATGTATTTAACTCTAGGGAAGACACCTAAAAAGGGAATACCTGGGTGAAAAGAAATCCTTTTTTGAAGAAAAAAACTTTCTATAATGGTCGTACTAGTTTACATTCCCACAAAAAATGTAAGGGTTCCCTTTTGGCCACAGCTTTGCCGGCATTTGTTACTGATTCTTAATGGTGGCCATTCTTTCTGGAGTAAGATGGAATCTCAGTGTAGTCTTAATTTTCATTTCTCCTATAGGCAGCGATGCTGAACATTGCTTCATGTATTTATTGGTCATTTGCACTTCTTCTGAGAAGTATCTATTCATTTTAGTTGCCCATTTTTTAATTATGTCTTTTATTTAGGAGGGTTTTATTTTTTTGAGTCTGTTAGTATTCTAGATATTAGTCCTTTGCATGAGTTGTAGCTGGCAATAATTTTTTCCCACTCTGTAGGTTGTCTCTTCACACTGTCAGCTGTTTCCTTTTCTGTGCAGAAGCTTTTCATTTGATATAATCCCATTTGTTGATCCCTGATGCTATTTCTTGAGCATCTGGGGTTCTTTTCAGAAAGTCCTTGCTTTCCTATCATTTCAAGTTTTAGCTATTTTATCTCCCAACAGATTGTTTCTGTTTTAATATTTAAATCTTTGATCTATTTTGATTTTAGCTTAGTATACAGTGAGAGATATGGGTCTAGATTTAATTTTCTGCATGTGGACAGCCAGTTTTTCCAGGACCATTTATAAAAGAGACTATCTTTCCTCTAGCGTATATTTTTGGTATCTTTGTCATAGATCAGATGGCTGCATGTGCCTGGGGCTATTTCTGCATCCTCCAATCTGTTCCACTGATCCACATATGGTGTGTCTTTTGTGCCAGTACTATGCTGTTTTTATCACTGTAGCTTTGTAATATAACTTGAAATCTGGGATAGTGATGCCTCCTGCTTTGCTCTTGTTGATTAGGCTTGATTTTGTTATTCTGGATCTCTTCTGGTTCCATATAAATTTTATAATTGCTTTCTGTACTTCTGTCAAGAATGCTATTGGTATTTTAATTAGTACTGCATTTAATCTATACAACAGTTTGGAGAGTATACCCAACTTTATAATATTGAGTCTGCCTATCCAGGAACAGACGATATATTTCCACTTTTTGATGTCCTCTTCAATCTCTTTTTAGAGTTCTATAGTTTTTCATCACAGAGGTGTTTCACTTCCTTGATTATGTTAATTTCTAAATATTTTGATTTTTCTTGATACTATTGAGAATGCTACTGTTTTCCTAACTTCTCCGTGAGTTCATTATTGGTGTGCAGAAATATTGTTCATTTTTGTGCACTGATTTTTTTATCCTGAATTTGATTATTAATTCTAGGAGTCCTTTTTGGTAGAACTTTTTGAGTCTTCTCTGTAGAGGATCACATCATTTGCAATTTACTTTAATTTGGCTTCCTCTTTCCTATACATACCTCTTTTCTTTCTCTTGCCTGATTGCTCTGGCAAATGTTTCAAGGACTATACTGAACAGGAGTGTTGAGACTGGATGTTCTTGTCTTGTTCCTGATTTTGGAGAAAAAGCTTTCAGCTTCTCATTGTTTAATAGGATATTGATCATTGGTTTGTCGTAATTGCTTTCATCAGACTGAAATAAGGTGTTCTTATACCTATTTTCTTTAGGGCTTTTTTCATAAATGGATGTTGAATTTTATCAAAGACTTTCTGCATCTATTGACATGATCATGTGAATCCTGTTCTTGCTTCTGTTTATGTGATATATTACATGTACATGTACTATTCCAGGGATATTGCATCCTTGCATGTCTGGGATGAAGTCTACTTGGTCAAGATGTATGATCGTTTTAATAATTTTTTACATTCTGCTCACTAGTATTTTGTTGGATTTTTGAACATTGAAAAGACTGACCTGAAGTTTTCTTTTTCAGTTGGGTTCTTGTTTGGTTTTAGGATGAGGGTAAGGTTTGCTTCCAGGAGTAATTTTTGAAGTACTACTTCCTTTTCAGTTTCTAAAAGAGTTTGAAGAGTACTGGCATTAGATCTTCCCTAAAGTTTCTGTAGAATTTAGTGGTTAATTCATCAGGTCCTGGGTTTTTCTTAGAATTGGTAGGTATTTGGTTATTGTTTCAATGTCATTGTCTGTTACTGGATTATTTGGGATTTTTATATCTTGGTTCAGTTTTGATAATTCATATGTACCTAAGAAACTATTCCTTCTCGATTCTCTAGTTGATTACAGAGTATAGGTTTTCAAAGTAGCTACCACTAATCTGAATTTCAGCAGTGCCTGTTATGATTTCAACTTTTTCATTTGTAATTACATTGATTTGGGTCTTTTCTTTCCTTTTTTGTTAAGACTAGCTAAGGGTTTTTGTTTTTTGTTTGTTTGAGCTCTTTTGAAGAACCAACTCTTCCATTCATTGATCACTGTATCATTTTTGCTTCAAATTTTATTAATTTCTGCTGTGATCTTTATAATTTCCTGCCTTGTCTAGATTTGGATTTGGATTGTTCTTGTTTTTCTAGGACTTTGAGGTACATTATTAGGTTATTTATTTGGGTTTGCTCTGCTTTTCTGATGTGGGCATTCACAGCCATAAACTTCCTTCTTAGGACTGTCTTCGATGTGTCCCATAAATTTCAGTATGTAGCACTGGCATTATCATTCAATTTGAGGAACTAATTTCTTCCTTGATTTCTTCTGTGACCTACGGATTATTCACAAGTGTGTTGTTTAATTTCCACGTGTTTGATAACTTCTATGGTCTTTTGTTGTTGATTTCTAGTTTCACTGCACTATGATCTGACAATATGAGTCAGATAATTTTGATTATTTTGTGTGTACTTAAGCATGCTTTATGGGCTAGTATGTAATCTGTTTTTGGAGAAAATTACTTGTGCTGCTGAGAAAAATGTATATTCTGTTCTTGTATGGAACGACTCTGAACGTGAAAGATCTCAATTTCCCAAACAAAAGACACAGATTGGCAGAATGAATCAAAAGACAAAACCCAACAGTATGAATATAAATATATATATGCTTTAACCCAAAAAGATATTTGTAGACTAAAAATCTAAAAATCAAAGAATAGAAAACAAGACCCTAAAAAAAGGCAGGGGTAGATATTCTATTTTCAGACAAAGTGGACTTTAAGCCAAAACTGATCAGAAAAAGCAACCCTAGTCACTACATATTGGTTAAGAAAACAACAATTCAGCAAGAAGAGATAACAGTTATAAATACATATACACCCAACTTTATAAAACAAACACCAGAGGACATAAAAGATCAGATAAACATCAACACAATTATAAAAGAGGACCACACCTTCAAACAAATGAACTTAATAGATACCTAAAGAGTGTTTCACTCAATGACAAAAGAATACTGTACTACCCTAAATCTTTTACTTGGCCTAATTTCATTCTCTTTAGAATCATGTACCTCTATTATTTAACAGATGTTTTGGCTCTTCCTCCACTCAGAAGCATAGCAAATCCTAGAAGGCTCAACTCAGTTTATTTAAATCACATTTAATTCATGAAAAAAAAAGTTAGAACAACAGAATATTTCATCTTCAAGTATCTTCAAGGAATTTATTTCTCAGAAAAATAACATGTTTAAAACTACATTACAGGCATGTTACACAAGACCGACTATAAAACCCTATTGAACTGTAAATACCATAGGCAGTTTGATATAATTAGACTGGGAAAAAAATACATACATATACACATAAAAAATTCTAATTGTAATCAAGGGTGAAGTATACATATATATCCATATATGAATATATACATATTCATACACAAACACATAGATACAAAGTTTTTAACACCTTCAAAATTTTCATGTTATGAGCAGTATGAAAAATTTAAAATGTCTCTTGAATAATTAAGTATTCCTCTCCTTCGTATTCCTACCCTACTTCTACTCTACTTGTCTCAGCATATTAAAGCATTAAATGGAATTCATTGATTCATTTGTTTACAGATTTGTTTTCTTCTTCATACCTATAAAATTTTGAAAGTATGAACTGGGCTTACACTTCCTTATATTCACTATCTAATAATAATTCTTTGTTAGTAAGTCATCAAAAAAGAAAGATATAAATTAATATTAATGTAAAAGTAGTACATAAACCAGGCGTTTAGTTGAGAGGCTGAACCAGAATCGCTGTCAGTTGGAGGCCAGCCTGGGCTACATAGTGATTTCAAGACCAACCTGAGCTACATAATGAGATTCTGTCTCAAAAAAACAAAACAAAACAAAACAAAGAACAATACACAGTTAATCAAAAATTTGAAAAGCATTTCCATAAATTCAAAAGATTTCTGTAATAATGTAAGCAGAAACGCTTTACAGAAAGAATATCAAACAGTACTTAATGACAAAAATTATGCACCTTCCTATGATTTACTGATCTCTATGCTTTAGAGTGAAAAGCCCATCATATAATGAATATAAAGAGTAGGAAGTTAAGAGGAAAAAATATCTGCACGCTTTGTGCATATCTTTTTTTTTTTTTTTTTGGCATAAAATGCTTTTAGAGATCCAGTGTAAGTTAGGTAATTTGTGCAGGCATTCAGGACACCTGTGAAGCATAGATATCATGGCCACTAAACATCCCGGGTCAGTGAACTTTCATGACATTGCCATCCTAAAATGAGTTCTTGTCATGAAATGTCATGTGCTTCATTATGTGACCACAGCCCTCTGTGAGCGTGTTATGACTATGGCCAAAGCAAAGGAAAATAGGAGTGTCTCGGGATCAATCACGGGCCATGAAGCCAGACAGACTATATGTCAGATACAATTTTTCTTGGCACCGCTTGGGCATAACTAATTGATGACAATCGTATGTCCACACTGGCACATTTCCACAGGGGATGTGAGCGAGTATGTCACCACATCTGGACATGAGGCTTACTTGGGTCCTGAGGCACAAAGACCTACTCGATCGAGAGCCCCCGCAGCTGCACTCAATGAGCACTGTGGGAGCTCCACAGAGTGATGAAAGAACTAAATTACCGGAAACTGTAAATACAGATTTATTTCATTAAAATACGAGGTAACTGCTGCAGTCATTTCTCATTCACATTTCCCTCTTTCAAAAAGCTAGCATCTAAGTATATATATTTCTAACTTTATCCAAGAAATTCACATTTCTCCTGTGAAAAGATGATGTAATCCACATAAAGAAAAAAATCAATGACATTTCTGTGATTGCCTTTAAATTTAAAAAAATTCCACACAGAAACTAGGAAAAAATATGATAGTCTACTCTCATATTTGTAAGAATATCCATTTAATTCAAATGTAAGTTTTGTTTTTTTTTTTTTTGGGTACCGGAGATCGAACTCACAACCTCACACTTGCCAAGCAGGTGCTTATGTCACTGAGCTAAATCCCTGGCCCTAAATGTGAGATTTCTATAATTTGTAACAAATCTCATGTTGAAAATTCAAGCTATAGTAAAAGCAGTGTAATGTAATAATTAATCTCATCTTTGATATGAAAGACAGGTGAACATAAATAATAACTTTTCCTAATTCATAAATTTGGAGATCAGATTGAACAATAATTTCATTCTGATTGTTTACTGTAAATTATTAATGAATTAACAATACATTTTTAATAAATTATACTAATAATTATGTGCAAAGTGAAAAGCTCCTCATGAAAAGTTTTGTGTTCTATTCATAAAACAATTTCAATAAAAAAAATTTGTAGCAGAGAAAATATGCACAAATATATAATTACATCTCTCTTATAAATCTTAATTACTTTTCACATGTAGAGTGACAGAAATCATACTACAAAAGCAGTTACAGTTATAAATTTCTAACTCAAATCAAAAGCTAAAACTTCACTTTTCCTATACCTTTTCTGTTAGATAATTTTTCTCCACCTCTCTTATTCATTTCTGTCCTGTATTCCTTCAAACTACTCAACAGGCTTTTGATGCTCTTCAATTCTTCATCCACACACCTAACACTGAAATGATTTTCCAAGACATCTGGTTAACCTAGGCTGATCGTTGGGTAACAAAAGATGTGTGTCAAATTAAGCATTCCCTTCCCTGAAGATAACTTAGACATGAAAGCCACCTTTCATGAAACCTTTCTCTATTATGATTGCCACTTATTTCCTAAACATTTATGTGGGGATAGAACGTATTACTAATACATGAGACTTTTTCACATGTGGGTTGAATAAAGCAAACAATTTCCTTTTAGGAAATCGTGTAAGTTTGTTTTTTTTTTTTTTTCCAGGACTGTGAATGGAACCCAAGGGCACACTACCACTGAGCTACATCCCCAGCCCCTTCTTATTTTTATCTTTGAGACAAGGGCTCACTAAGTTGCTCAGGTGAGACTTGAACTCGTGATTCTCTTGCCTCAATTTCCCTCAATGATGGGATCACAGGCATGCACCAGTGTGTCCAGCTTCACAAAAGGTTCTTTACCATATTATTTTCACCAGTACATCTATAAATGCTCAAGCAGCAAGACTTTTTACTTTAAAAAGAAAGCATAGTTTAATATCCAATGAAGAAACTGAAACACTTCCTAAAAAGGAGACTTAACAATAAAAAAAAAAAGCCAATGATTTTTCTCATCTTCTATTTTCAATCTAAGATTTTCACTAACCATTAAAACCATTCATGTTATAGAAATGCTGGTCCCACCAAAAAACAGTATCTTGATTCTATGCATCTGAAAAACATAAACTATAGATTACAGGGTTGGACTGTGAAGGAGTGAGAGAAAAAAGAAGGTGTGAGAAAGAAAAAAGAAAGGAAGAAACACGTAGCTAGCTCAGTAGCTGACCCTAAAAATATTTAGATGACCCTCTGATTTTATCACCTAAGTTTCTTTTACTATCATGAATAGCTAGGTCATTCAGACTAAAGAACAGGATTCTGCATCAAATTTGGCACAGATACTCTAATTCTGGTACCATCTATTTTCTTATTATCTGTCCCCAGACAAAAGTATACAGTTGACATTTAAAAGAAGGCATTTTTATTAATAGATATAGAGTTTGGTCAACATTCCGGTGTTAACATTCCGGTGAATAAACTAAGTTCTACTTAATAAGTTATCTTGTCTCTCTGATTTATGGCATAGGTCAACACAACTGCTAATAAACCAGTTTCCCCACAAAATGGGCAGTAGTGTACTACGCGAGGTTACTTCCTGGGCTCTTTCTCCTCTAACACCTAAGAAACAGCAGAGTTCCAGAACGAGGGGATTCAGAAATGGGCTGGACATCTGCAAAGTACTGCAGTGGTCACCAAGTTCATCACCCAGTGGCCCTGATTTTAGGTTCCTCAAAAATTTTATTCAAGGTCATGGAGAAAAATCAAACAATGCAGAGTTCTCCACTTCTCTATTGTACTGAGTATCTTTCCAAAAGCAAAGTTCAATGCCCAAACTGCAAGTAGCAAGAATAGTTATTGTGCTAATTTAGATGTCACAAGTGTATGGCTTGAGAAAGAGTATTTTCAGCAGTCTTTTCACCCTGAGAATTTGAGAGCTAAGTCAGCAAACAGTAATGACCTGTGGGGACTGTTCAAAAACCTCTTTGGAGGTCTTTTACTTTTCCATGTGAACAGAAAACAAAAGGACATAACTTTATGTCATTTAAATGCTGTGTTTGACTTCCCCCAAATCAAACCACAGAGAAACACAACTTCTTCATTAATAAGTATCTTGGAATTTGGAATAATAAAATTTCCCTTTCTAAAATGAGTCTATAAAAAACCTGAATAGAGATTTTTTTGACAAAATGTATTTAATCCAGGATGTGTGTAAAATACCATTTTTAAAAGTAGTCATCTTTTTAAAAAGCTGTCTCTTTCATTCACACCCGCATCTTCACACACAACTGCAGCATCCCACTGAAAACACTTACCTGACTTTTTTGCCTTGCTCGGTGAGCATCTTTACCAAATCAGCAATGGGGTACTGAGCTTTAGCTGCGCAGAGACCATAGCCTGCAAGGAACATTAAGAACACTGAAGAATGTGGTTTCTATTTTTAAATCTAATGAACTACAAGTTTTCTTGATCAAAACATACTGAATGCCACCATTGGCGCTCAGTTAATACAGCTAGAAATGAAAGCAAACTTATATTCCAGACTTGAAAAATACTAGCCTCAATTTGAAAATTAAAAGTCTAATGATCCGTCCTTGATAGTCCATAGTATCTGATACCGCTGGGCAGCCCTGCTATGTACTATACCATGAACACAACTTAGTGTGCTCTCTCTTCCCTTCTTCCTCTCTCGCATGTTTTTAAACTCTTTGTATGCTTGGCTCAGATGACACTGCACTCCTTGTTCCCCCCTTCATTTTGTTCTTCCTTAAACTCTTTGAGTGGGTTTTCTCCTTCTGTTCTCCTAATTAGATCACCAAGTTTCTCCTAGGTCTTTAAATCTGGTTCTCACTCCTTGAAAATCTCATTATCCAAACTTAGTGTCTCCATAAAATAACTTGAAGTTCTCACACTCATGCCCAATGAAAAAAAGTTTGTTCATATATGATGTTATTACATGTATAACAGAAAATTCTGTCACCTTCCTTCACCCTTAATTCCTTCATCCTCTCCATTCTCCCCATACAATGACTCTCAAATCTGTCTCCACTTTTCTCTACTAGTAATCACAGACTTCCTACATAAGTTTCCATTATGTATAAAAAATGAAGACATTTCAATTCTATTTTTTGCTATTATAAGAAATTATCTTAATATAACAAATTACAACAGTTATAAGTTGTTTCCTTTTTGTTATTTTGCTTTTTTTTTTACCTGGAGTAATAATAATACTATTAGCTTCTCGAATCATGTCAATTGCATTGTCAAGGTTGATTTCTGTATGCGTGCCAGAAATTTCCATGGGTTTTCCACCAGCTGTTGAAGTGGTACCATAGCCTCCAAGAATCACATTAGCCAGGGAGCGATTCATAGCCTAAAGAGTGAAATTATCAACTTTGAGATTTTAATCCATATAACTTTTTGTGCATGGTATTTTGTATATATGATATTCAGAACCATGTAAAGAGGTTTATTTGATCTTTTAAAGCATTTTATTTTTTAAAGCATCTTAATCAGATAAATTATTTTTAAAACTTTAATTGACAGAGACATCTAAGACATCATTTTTTCTATCAAGTCAATTGCACACAGATGTATTTCAGTAAAAAAGAAAAAGTAAATAACAACAAAGATTTTAATGAAAATTACCAGTAAAACTTAGAAATTAATCAAAATCCAGATCAACTGTTGTCTGAACTCTGATTAAGCAAATTCTCTCTCCATATTTGTACGTGTTTCTCCAGAATAAAGGAAGACCAAAGAGAATGACGGGAATAAAAAAATTTTTAAAGTGACCCTACAAATCTCTCCAGTCAATTCTGTTACCAGATACAAACTGTCAAGAGGCAGCCAGAAGGAATCAAACCGATAGCGGTATGTTTCATTTAGAATTCTGCTGCCCTCAGTCATCACAAAGAAAACGTGGAAGTTGACACTCATTTTCCTAAACTGTCACAGCTCCATGAAATCCTATACCTAAATTGTCGATGAATTTATCACTAGGATCCTAACATATTTCACTTCCAAAGAAGTATATGAGTAAGATTATATACTCCATAAATCTACACTCAACCTTTTACCTTGGAAAATAATCTCGGGAGAAAATAAAAGTAAAGCACTTCTCATTGCACACCTACGTACAATTATCCAAGAATGTACCACGCAAACACCACAAGTGAAATACATAACTAACTGTTCTGGTTTAGAGAATGTTCCCTTGGTAAAGATGTCTGGAAGCGGTGTGACGAAAGGAAAGAAGCTAGATACTTTGAATAACAGAATTCATTTTAAGAATTCACTTACTATACATGATCAAAGCAGTCATTCTGCATGATTAGAACTGCAAAAAACCATTAAACGGTATTTTAAAGTTCTAATAAATACATCACCGAGGCACTGTACCACTGAAAACGTATGTATTACTTAACAAATGGTAAAACTTTGTTATTTAAAAGCAACAAAACACCTAGAGATCATCAACAATAAGCACTACACCCAAGAAAAATCTTGACCACCCGTACAACGATGGCCACTACCAAGTGGAGACCATTACATCATTGCTGAAGTTTAACACAGGCAAAGACAAAGAGGAAAAAGAACACAGAAGATAAGCCAAGAGCCTCATTTAAACAAATAACAAATTTCCAAGGTGAAGGGTCAAAATGTTGTAAGAATTTTTTAATTGTTCTTTTGACCTAGCTCATTTATCAAATATAACATTTGCATTTTACAAAGCTCAAAATCTATCTAAGATTATATGAAGTAATTATATATAATAATTTTACATATAATCCTTATTGTCTGGTTTGAAAGCCTGTAAGGCTTTCATTCTTTTGTTTTGATTGGTTTTATACTATTTTGTTTTGTTTGAATTTATAACGTGTGAAGGTATGAACAACTATTTTGAAGAAAACAAGAGTTACTATGGTAGCCACTGTTGATTTCCGGCTGTCTTGTTTTGAAGTCCTATATTGATTGCATTGTTCTGTTCAGATCTGCTTTGTTCTTTTCTACTCTGTTTTGTTTTATTCTCTTTAAAATAAAAAATAATAATAATAATAACTTTACATGTAATAAAGGCTGGTACATATTTATGTGTATATTATTAATGAATGAGAAAAGAGAAAAATTATTTTTCATTCAGTTATAATCCTAATCTTACACAAAATTTTAAATTCTTAACACTTCTTCCCATATTTAAATCCAATATTTAAATAAAAACCCAAATATCCATACCTGAAACCCCTCAAACATTCAACTTTGTTGATTTTTATAACCATAACTCTTCCAGTTTTAAATTACAGGATCCTGAAATCAGGTCATTAAAAATATGTTCTACCAACCTTTGGCCTTTGCAAATTGACTCAAAAAACTATTTTAGAATTGAGATAGTCTTGCAATAGATAACTTTTTTAAAAAGTCAAATGAACAGACACTCCATCACCTTATCACACATTTCTGCAGAGAGACAAATCACAGAGGGATATGATGCAGATGGTCACATGAACAAGGAGGGAAACGGCCACATTATTCTAACTTAGCTTAAAAAGAAGCGTTACTTTCTCCTGTAAAATTCAATGGAGGAGAAGGAAAGAATTTCTGAGGACAATTAATTAAAGTGTACCCACTTCTTACGCAATTTAGGAAGAAAAAAATAGGGAACCCCACAGTAGTTTAACAATCAGAGTCTACTTATTAAACACATATCCACAATTATATCACTATTATGCTAAATCTATGTGGTCTCTTAAAAACTAAATTATTTTTCGTCTCTAAATTTACCATTGCAACATCATGTTTTCAACAAATGTTTAGGGTTTATAACTTTGTTTCTTTTTATTTTTATTTTTGCTTGCTTAAGTGATTAATGAGGCTCTCCTCTGGCCAGTCATCCACAGACTGAATAGTTCCCAGTTTCCAAGACAAAAAATTTGCAACACTGCCCAAGACTGTTCCTGTTAAGTGATTAAATCCAATAATGAAAATTGTAGTCTACATTAAAGAGACTTTTGATTCATATAATTCTGAGTACACAGTAAAAAATAAGTCTGAAAAGAAAGGTCATAAAATAGACAAAGGCAAAGCAATAACACATACAATAAACCATTACCAATACCTCTCCTTTCAATGCATTGTAGGTACTAATCATTCACAAAGCAAAAAATGTATTTTACACAGTTATATGTGTGTGTGTGCGTGAGTGTGTGTGTTTGGGAGGGGGTTGGCTTTTGACCACTTCATGCTGCTCTGTTTTCATTTGGAAACATAGAGCAGTACAGAAATCTGAAAATTTTACCTGAAAACACTTTCCCAATTTTGCAAGACCTCTATTTCCCACTCAGCCTAGACTCCTAGCACAGCAGAGGAACTACAAAATCATAAAAAATAATGTCCATTTGATATCTGGATATAAATTAAATCATTGATTTAAGATTTTTGTTCAGACACTGTCGATGTTTTCAGTTTTTATAATATTGGATTTTGTGTAACCACTGGGCTCAGATGACATCAAGAAAAATTCATTATCAGAAGAAAAATTCAATTTTAGGGATTGCTGGTTAGCCACTTAGGGCACCTTCCATTTCTTCACAAATAAAACCATACTCGTTTTGGTTTCGACTTACATGTTTCCCTCAACAAATAATAATGAAGAGCAGTACATTAGTACTGTATTAACTCTAGAGTATCTGCTATATATGCTATCTAAGACAAAATAGTCTTCTCATGCTCATTTAGCATGTATCCTCTTCATTTTAATGTAGCAGGAACTATGCCAGGCTTCTTAAACTGAATAATCAACAATTTTTAAAGACCTCTATAATATGACAGTATTTCCTACCTTCAGAATTATTGTGAGGATGAAATGAGTAATATTTGTAAAACTCTCAGAATAATACAGTATTGTATGAATTTCTAATTTAGAAGAGCTATTTCATTATTATTTTTCTCAACTACTTTGAACTCCTAAGCGTAAGTCACAAAAAAAACAATTACATTTAGTACAGAAACTTAAGAATCAATAAAGATTAATGAAAAAGGTCAGAAATCAAAGACATTTGTAAGAAAAGAAACTGTCTTCAATATCTAAAATATGGCTGGCTGTTTTTTTGACATAACGCTTGGGAATAAAGAGTATACAATGAAATAAGCACAGTGCTCATCTCTAGTCAGTGCTTTGACTGGTGAACTGCTTGTGGAAATCAATTTATCAATCTAAAAAGCCAAGAAAAAAGTTTCACTTCCTTTGGCTACGCAATTGTACTTGTAAAAATTTAACTGAAAGAAATAATCAAAAACACACAAGGAGACTACAACCCAAAAAGTTGAAAACAACTAATAGTATGAATTTGGGTATACCTGTATAGATTCAGTATGTCAGTATAATATATAGACACTGTAGTAACATATGGACAGTAAATTACTAAACAGAAAATTAAAATTAATGTTAGAATATTAAATTTAGAATGTATTTCAACATATGCACATTTCATATGAAATTAGAGTAATAAATGTTAACAGTCAAATGGTAATAGGCATTTAGATTATTTTTTCTCTTATTTATCTTTTTCTACATCTTCCAAGTTTCCAACATTGAACATCTTTTATACCGATAACTGGATTTTCCTTCATCTAAGGCTTTACCTATCCTTGAATACAATGTAATACAAAGTTGCTTTTAGAGTTGATTTTTATTGATCCTACACAATATGTACGGTTCCAGATTGCTTTAAGAACACCTTGTTAGCTATATATACAGTACAGAAACTTTTAAAAACTATAATATGCTCATTGCAAGTGGCGTGCATGAGGCGGCAGAAATAAAATCAAAAGAAACATAACTAGGGAAAACATCAAGACATACGAAAGAAGAGAAAAAAAACAAGGCAATGCACTTTCGGGTCCCCTCCTGTCTCTCAGGAGCTATCTCTCAATAAATTCTCTTACTCTTAAAACAAAAAAAAGAAACAATAAATAAATAAATAAGAGAATTTCAGTATAAAAGTATTTTCACCATTGCTTTCTACTAACCTAATTCTTGTTCCTGTTTTAAAAAGTTACCGTAGAAGTTATCGTGGTTGCTACAACTAATAATGACGAAGAAACTAAATAAAGAAGGAAATGGGGGAAATAAAATACACGGCTACTTCACAGAGGTTGATGAAAAAAACCATTTAAGAAACAAGAATAAAAGCAGAAAGGTACCCATAATGACATTTCAAGAACTAGATTCAAGTGTTACATCAGTACAGGACCTCCCTCAGCACAGCAGTATGCCACAAGTTGTCTTGTTTTGTTTTGTTTTTAATTCAAATCCTCCCCATTTTACTTTAAAATGAGTTCCTGGCATACCAGAAGTGTAAATACAGAAAAAATGAAAATCTATTGCCCCCTGCTGGACAATCAAATTCTTCAAATGAAACAAAGTCAAAACAAGAGTTAAAAGTTCATGTTTTAGAGAAAACTATTTCTAATATAAATTAATATTTTTTTAATTTTTGTTTTGTTTTGTTTTTTCAGACAGAGTTGCTACACAGTCCTAGCTGACCTCAAATTCCTGTCTCAGCCTTGAGTGTGAGGATTACAGGCAAGTGCTACCACGTCTAGCTCTTGAATAAATTTTTTCATCTTTCAAAGCATCTATATTTTTTAAAAATCCCGAAGCTTGACATTTTTCAAACAGGATATATAAACCTTCAGATTTACAAATACCCTGAACTTACATGATTAAATTTAAAACTCCCTAAACTTGTTTTGAATTTGAATTACCACATCCTTGGTTTTACCCTATGGTCAAAGCAACAAATTCTTTAGGCTTTTGTTTGTGCTTGTTTCTTGGTTTTTATGGTTCTGGGTGTCAAAACCCTTGGCCTCATGCATGCTAGGCAAGTGCTGTAACTCTGAGCTATGGCAGTGTATAATAAAAAAAATACATAGTGTCTAAATTATTTAAAGGAGTATCACAGTAGAAAACTCTTTGGTATTAACATCCCTCAAAATACTTGGTCTTCAAACGTACTTTATCATTTTTACCACTTTCTGAAGCATTTTCGAAAGTCCTTTATCATGAGTGTCTAATTTAGTTATTCTGTCATAGCTGCTATGATACACTGAATCAATTCAATATGTTTACCTTTCATGGTCATTTTCACTTTGGGAAAGAGCCAGAAGTTCCAGGGTGCCAGGCCCTTTGAATAAGGTGGACAAGGACACACCGTGCTGTTTTTACCAGTCTGCCTTTCCATTGGGTGGCATATGGCAGCAGCATTCACTAGATTTTGGTCACACTTCATAAAGACACTCATGAAAGATGACTACTAGAACTGCTTCAGAAAGCATCAAGAACAATGGGATAAATGTGTCTGAACTGATAAGGGGTATTCTAAGGGAG
Organism: Cuniculus paca; assembly: GCA_004365215.1. Lineage (NCBI taxonomy): Eukaryota > Metazoa > Chordata > Mammalia > Rodentia > Cuniculidae > Cuniculus > Cuniculus paca. Next base: position 2,157 of record RJWT010003262.1, on the reverse strand, counting down.
CTTAATTGCAACATATCTCTGACTCTAATACAAAATTTTTGTTTAAACATTCACCATACTTCTTCATCACCCCATGTACATGCCCATCCCCGAAAACATCTTTTATTATAAAATGGTAACTTCAGGATTTAAGCTGTGAAGCTTTTCAATTAAAATATAAGAGAAAAAAAAAAGGAAAAAAATAAAATAAAATATAATATAAGGAAAAAAATATATATGGAAAATTCTGAGTTTTTTTTGTTTGTTTGTTTGGTTTTTTGTGGCACCAGAGATTGAACTCACGACCTCACGCTTGCCAGGCAGGCGTTTAGGCGCTAAGCTAAATCCCCGGCCCTTGTCTTTTTCAGACAAGGTCTCACTATGCCGTTCAGGCTGGCCTTGAGCTCACTTTGTAGCCCAGGCTGGTCTTGAACTCACAACGACCCTCCTGTCTCAGCCTCCTGAGTACTGGGATTATAGGCGTGAGCCACCACACCCAGCAACAACAACCATAATTCTGACTTTTAAAGTAAGGATTTTTTTAATTGCAATACAACACTGAAGCCAGGCATGGTGGTGCACACCTGTAATCCCAGCACCCAGGAGGCTGAGACAGGAGGATCACTGTGAGTTCAAGACCAGCCTGTGCTACAAAGTGAGCTCAAGGCCAGCCTGAACGGCATAGTGAGACCTTGTCTGAAAAAGACAAGGGCTGGGGATTTAGTTCAGCAGCCTAAGCACCTGCCTGTCAAGTGTGAGGTCATGAGTTCAATCCCTGGTGCCGAAAAAAAAAAAATACAACACTGAAGGTGTAGTATCTCTTTAATATCTAAAATTACTTTTTTAATTTTTATTTTTTTCGTACAGGTTTGTAGCACATAATTATTACATTTTATATGAGGAGTTGGTACCTGTATCTAACACATCTTAATTCTTTTTGCATTCTCTTTGCCTCCCCCCATTCCCTCTCCCCTCCTTCCCATGGTATCCCTCCTCCTTTGATCTATCTCCTTGCCAATTTATCTCATGTAACATTATGCTCTCAAGGTGCATCCATTTTCCTATAAAGAACCCAAGTTTATTCTTCTTTATGGCACAGTAGTACTCCACAGTCCATAAATACATTTTCTTTATTCATTATTTGTTGATGAACGTATAGGCTGCTTCTAAGATCTAAATATTATAAATTGTGCTCCTATAAACATAAGTATGCAGGTATCGCTGTAATATGATGTTTTTAAATTTTGGGGGAAGAAAATAATAGGAAAATAGCAAGGTAGAATGGAATTTCTAGTATTAGTTTTGTTCTGTTTTGTTTTGTTTTTTTGAAAAGAATACAACCAAACAAAATAAAACAGAATAGAGTCAATCACAACAAAACAATGAACATGGTACATGACTTCTAAACAAGGTGAAAGGCAATCAATAATGGCTATCATAATGCCTCTTGTATCTTCAATATACTGCCCATACCATCAGGGATAAATAAAATCAAACAAAATAGAACAGAAAAAACCAGTAAAAAAACAAAACAAACAAAGCAAAACAATGAAAGCAATACAGAACTTGAAAACACTAGTAAAACAGCAGTGGCTACCATAATGCTTCTTGTTATCTTCAGAATAGCTGCCTACACCTTCAGACATAATACAATCAAACAACACAGAATAGAGTAAAATCAATCAAAACCAAACAATGAAAGCAATACAGGGTTTGAAAACAAGATGATTGGATATCATCCATGGCTGCAATTATATATTTTGTTATCTTTAAAATAGCTGTCCATGTCATCAAGTATAATAAAATCAAACAAATCAGAATAAAACAAAATTAATCGGAACAATGAAAACAATATGAGTTTCAAATCTTGATAATAGATAAACAGAGATCACTTCCTTCCCTTCTTAGATAATTCCTCCCCTTTGACTTTCCCAATATGTATTGTGCATTTTGGATCCCACTAACTCCTTAAGTTTGTTATACTAGAGAGCCAACACAAAATTCACCCATGTGACTCTGAACCATTTCATCCATGAGCATGATCTCAAGTTGCCTCCATCCACCTACAAGAGCCTTGAGGTTCTCTTCCTATATAGCTGAGTAGGTTTCCACCACATAAAATGCCATGTCTTTCTTATTCATTCTGCAGTTGATGGGTAAGTTACCCCTACTTTTTTT
>RJWT010003261.1:0-37213 GCA_004365215.1 Cuniculus paca | reverse complement strand
GGTACTACATTGCTAAAAGCTCAATCTGACCACATCATTTCCTTTCTCAAAACCTTTCAAGTTTGTATGTTTTGAAATATTAACTCTTTTGTGTAGCATACAGAATTCTTTATGATTTGACTCCACTTGTTTCTCTGGACTCATTTTCCATCTTCTCCCTTTAATCTGCTCTCTTTTCCTAAACCTTGTGTGCTACACTTAGCTAACATTTTTATTTTAAAAAAATCAAAACAGGAAAAAGGACAAAAATAATATAGAATTTCAAAAAAAGTAGGAAATTAACACTAGTTAATAAATTGCATATTGTTATCTTAGAAGTAGTTGTTCAGGTCACAAGATCTCGGCATAAAAAATGATCGAATAATCAAACAATGATAGCACAAATTGTTCTTTTTGATGAACAGAGATTAGTAGTGTAGGTATCTATCTTGCATATATACCCATACAAACATTTACATATGTATACCAACATACATAAAATCTTTTTCTTTCTTCTCTTTCTCCTTTCCCCATCCCAGTTGTTCTTTCTTTCTGAGCACTTTCTTTCCCTTTCATTATTACAACATCTATTGTACATTTTGGATCTTATTACTCTGGCAATTTTTATTTTTTTATTTTTTTACACTAGTGAGACAATACAATATTTATACATGTGAGTTTGATTTATTTCACTTATGAGTATGGTCTTAAGTCTCATTCATTTACCTAAAAATGTCTCAAGATTACCCTTTTTTTATCTGAGTAATATTCTGTTGTATAAAACTACCACATCTTTTTTATGCATTCTGCAATTGATGAGCATTAGGGTTGCTTCCAAGATTTAGCTATTATAAACAGTGCTGCCATAAGCATGGTGCACATATATTGCTGTGGTATGACATTTTCAATTTTTCTGGGAAAATACCTAGAAGGGGAATAGCTAGATTGAATGAGATGTCCAATCCTAGTTTTTTGAGGAACCTCCACACTGATTTCCACAGTGGTTGCACCAGTCTACACTCCCACCAACAGTGGAGAAGTGTTCATTTTCCCTCACAGCCCTGCCAACTTTTGTTATCTGTTGATTTCTTCATGGCAACCATTCTAACTGGAGTCAGATGGAATCTCAATGTTGTTTTAATTTGCTTTTCTCAAATGACTAGTGATGTTGCACAATTCTTCATATATCTATTTGCCACTTGCATTTCTTCATCTGAGAAGTGCATATTCATCAGATGCCCATTTTTGGACTGGGTCTTTAAATTTGGGGGGCCTAAGTTTTTCAATTCGTTCTATGTTCTAGTTAGAAGTCCTTTGTCTGAGGGACAGTTGTCTAAAATTCTTTCACATTCTGTGGGTTTTCTTTTCACTGTGTTCATGATTTCTTTAGAAAAGCAAAAAATTTTTAATAACATGAAATCCCAATTTTGGGGATTCTTTGAAGTACTTCCCATGTGGTTTGCATTTTGTTCATGAACAGTTTGCCTACCCCTATGTCTTCAAGATTTCTACCTACTTTGTCTTCCAGTACATTTAGTGTTTCTATTTTAATGGTTAGATATTTGATCCATTTTGGCTTCAGTGTGGTGATAGACATGGGTCTAGTTTCAGTCTTTGGCATGTGGAAAGCCAATTTATCCAGCACCATTCATTAGAGAGGCTATCTTTTTTCCAGTGAATATGTTGAGCCCCTTTTTCAAATATGAGGTGGTTGAGTTTCTTTGTAGTTCTCTCTGCATCTTATAATCTGTCCCATTGATCCTCAGGTCTGTTTTGTTGCCAGTACCATGCTGATTTTATCACTGTAGCTTTGTAGTATAATTTAAAGTCAGGGATTGTGATGCCTCCTACCTTGCCTTTGTTGCACAGAATTTCCTTTGCTAGTCTATGTCTCTTCTGTTTCCAAATGAATTTTCAAAATGTTTTCTCTAGACCTGTAAGGTGTGTTAATGGTATTTTGATTGGCATTGCATTAAATCTGTGTAACAATTTTGGGAGTATGGCTATTTTCACAATGTTGGTTCTTCCTACCCAAGAGCAAAGAATATCTTTCCATTTTATGACATCCTCTTCAATCTTTTTTAGAGTATTATAATTATCAATGTATAAGTGTTTTACATCCTTTTTTAAGTTGATTACTAAGTATTTCATTTTTTTGGATGCTATTGTGAAGGGTGTTATTTCCACAATTTCATTCTCAGTGAGTTAGTTGTTTGTGTACAGGAATGCTATTGATTTTTCAGTGTTGACTTTGCATCCAGCTACACTGATGAATTTGCTTATTAACTCTAGTAGTCTTTTGATGGATTTTGGGGGTCTTCTATGCAGAGTATCATGTCATCTGCAAATAGTGATAATTTGACTTCTTCCTTTCCTATTCTTATTCTTTTTATTTCTCTGTCTTGTCTAATTGGTCTGGCTAATGGTTCCAGTACTATATTGAATAGGAGAGGTGATAGTGAACATCCTTGTCTTGTTCTTGATTTTAAATTGAAAGCTTTCAGTTTTTGCCCCTTTAGTATAATGTTGGCTGTTGGTTTGTCATAGATGGCTTTTATCAGATTGAGGTAGATACCATCTATTCCGAGTTTCTGTAGGTTTTTTTCATGAATGAGTGTTGGACTTTATCAAAAGCTCTGTCTGCATCTATTGAGCTGATCGTGTGATCATGTGATTCTTCTCTTTGACTCTATTGATATGGTGTATTATGTTTATTGATTTACATACGTTAAACCATCCCTGCATTCCTGGGATAAATCCCACTTGGTCATGATGTATAATCTTCTTGATGATTTGCTGCATTCTATTTGCCAGTATTTTATTGAAGATTTTTGCATCTATGTTCATTACAGAGATTGGCCTATAGTTCTCCTTTTTGTTTGGATCTTTTTCTGGTTTTGGTATCAGAGTAATACTTGCCTCAAGGAATCAGTTAGGGATAGTTGCTTCTCATTGAATTTCATTGAAGAGTTTGAGGAGTATTGGCATTAAATCCTCTCTAAATTTCTTGTAGAATTCAGCTGTGAATCGATCAGGACCTGGGATTTTCTTTGTTGGTAAGTTTTTAATCACACTTTCAATTTCAGTAGTTGACATTGGGTTATTCAAAATTGTTATATCTTCTTGATTCAGTTTTGGTAATTCATACATTTCTAGGAATTTGTTCGCTTCCTCTGTGTATTCCACCCTATGTGAGTAAAGATTTTCAAAGTATATATTTATAATCTTCTGAATTTACATGGGATGTTCTGAATTTCCATGGGATCTGTAGTAACTTCACCCTTTCATTCTTTATTGCATGAATTTGAGTTTTTTTCTTTCTTTTTCTTGATAAGATTGGCTAGAGATTTATCATTTTTGTTTATTCTTTCAAAGAACCAACTCTTTGATTTATTAATTCTTTGTATTGTTTTCTTAGTGTCAATAGCATTAATTTCTACTTTTATGTTTATAATTTTCTCTCTTCTATGAGCCTCAGGCTTGACTTGTTCATCTTTTTCTAGAAGCTTAAGGTGTAGCATTAGGTTGTTTATTTGTTCCCATTCTGTTTTCCTGATGTGACAATTCATTACTATATATTTCCCTCATAGGACCACTTTCATTGCCTCCCACAAGTTTTGGTATGTTGTATCTGCATTTTCATTGAATTGTAGGTATTGTTTAATTTCTTCTTTAATTTCATCTATAACCCATTGGTTGTTCAAGAGGTTATTTAATTTCCATGTGTTTAGGTAGGTTTTGCAGGGCTTTTTGTCATTAATTTACAATTTCAGTGCACTATATTCAGATAATATGCAAGGGATAATTTCAATCTCTTTGCATTTACTGTGGACAAATATATGGTCTGTTTTAGAGAATGTCCCATGTGCACCTGAGAAGAATGTATATTCTGATGTGTGGGGTGGAACACTCTGTAAATGTCTACAAAGTCAATTTGTTCACAGATTCCATTCAGTTCTGTTATTTCTTTGCCAATTTTTGGTCTAGTTGATCTATCTCTTTGTGACAATGGGGTATAAACGTCCCCTGTAACAAATGTGCTATTGTGTAATTGGTTTTTCATATCTACTAGTATTTGTCTTATATAGTTGAGTGCTCTCATATTTGTTGCATATATATTTATGACTGTTAGCTCTTCCTCTTGAATTTTTCCCCTACCAAGTATGTAGTGACCTTCTTTATCTCTTTTGATCATTTTTTGTTTGAAGTTCACATTGTCTGCAAATAGAATAGCTACCCCTGCTTTTTTCTGGGTTCCTGTCTCATGGAATATTGTCTTCCATCCTTTGGCTTTTAGTCTATGAGTTTCCTTTTGAGTCAGATGTGTTTCTTGTAAACAGCATATTGTTGGGTACTGCTTCTTGATATATTGTTTAACCTATTTCTTTTAATTGGTGAATTGAGGCCATTTACATTGATGGATATAACTGATATATACTGGCTTAACTTTGTCATGTTATTTTCCTGTTGTTGGTTTCCTGCTTTTCCCCCTTGTTTAATTGCTTGCCTTGTCTGGTGGATTTTTTCTGTTGTTGTTCTGGGAATTGTAGTCATTTTTATCTCTCTCTAGTATTTCTTTTGGTACTCTTTCCAGGGTTGGTGTGGCGGACATGAATTTCTTCAGTTGTTCTTTGTCAGGGAAGTATCTTATTTCTCCATTAATTTTCAAAGAAAGTTTTTCAACATACATCAATCTGGGTTGAAAGTTGTTTTCTTTCAGGGCTTGAAATACTTCTCTCCAAGTTTGCCTTGACTTGAGGGTTTGTGCTGAGAAGTCTGCCATGATTCCAATGGGCTTTCCTTGATAGGTGAGTTGTGTCTTTTCTCTGACAGCTTTTAGTATTCTGTTTTCATGCTGAATTTCTGGGATCTTAACTATTATATGTCTGTGTGTAGATTTATTTTGGTTATGACTGTTTGGCATTCTATATGCCTCACATATGTGCTTATCCAATTCTTTTCCCATGTTTGGGAAATTTTTCGCTATTACTTCTGCAAATAGTGTTTTTGTCATTTGCATTGACACCTGCATTTTCATTGACACCTATCAATCTTAAATTGTTTCTCTTTGCATCATCTTGAAGCTGTTGAATTGGTATTTCATACTGCCTTGTTATTTTTAAAAGTTCTTTCCTTTCATGATTGCTAACTGCAATCCTATCTTCAAGGTCTGAAAGTCTATCCTCAGCTTCATTCAAAGGTTTTTACCTGCTTTCATGAAATTTTTTATTTCCTGAATATCTCTTTGCATTTGCTTCATGCATTCTACTTCCTTCCTATACTGTTCATTCAAGGTTTCTATCATTTTCCCATGCTTCTGTACTTTTTTATCTATGTCTTCTCTAGCTATGCTGAGCAACTCCTTTATTAAGGTTGTCATTTCTTTCTTTACCTGAGAAATTATTTCTAATCTGATTTCCTCTGTCACATCATGGATTTATTTCTTTATTTCACTTGCTATCTTTTCAGAAATTTCAGGTTTATGACTTCTAATGTCCTCTATTTCAGTGTCTCCTCTACTTGTTCTTAAGGGACTGGACATTTGAGATTGAATTTTGCTTTTTCCTTTTGTCATTTTCACCTCCTGGGTTAATATTTTGGTGTTTTCAATCCCACTAGTCTCAACTGTCCATTGTGTGTGTCTTAGAGTCCTACTGTGTAGTTGATGTTTGTCCCATTTCTGGGTCCCACAAATAAGGGGAGGGGCCAGTCACCTGAATTTCTCCTGTAGGGTCTGTCAGGTAAGTCCTATATTCTTCCTAAGCTGACTAGCCTAGGAGCATTGATGTAAGCCAACCTTCAGTTCCTATTGTTACTGCAGCTTCAAGCTTTTCTAGGTCACCAGATCTATCTGGTTATAGTGTGCACCTCAGCTGGGACCCTACTGTGTCACTGGGGGTCTAGTAGGTCCCTTCAAGTTCCTCCAGGTTGGGGAAGGTCTTTTTGGCACTCTTTTTAACCCATCCGGTGTTCTCTGTATGGAAGAAAGACTCACTTATACTCTTGCTGGGCTCACCAAGGTCTTACAGCTGGGGGAGAGTACACTGCTGCTCCTGTTTACCCAGTGAGGTCCTCTATTTGAGGGGGAAACTCACTCACTGTTGCAGGCCTGCTGAGGTCCTCTGTGTGGATGAAGGGTTGCTGAGTCTCCCACCAGCCCACCAAGGTTCTGCATGTGGTGGGAGGAGTCGTGGATGGTCCATGAGCTGCTGAGGTCTTTTGGGTGGGGAGAAGGGCAACCAACAATCCAGCCAGTTGCCAAGATCTCTGGGGTAGGGAGTAGTGGCCACTGATGATTCCACTGTCTGTGGAGGTCCCTGGGGTGAGAAGGAGTGGCAACCAACCATCCTGCTGGCTGCAGAGGCCTCTGGGGTGAGTAGGAGGGGCCACTGAAGATCCCACTGGCTGCAGAGGTTTCTGGGGTGAGCTACACTTAGCTAACTTTACGGGTACCTGTCAATCTCTTGTCTCCCAGGATTTGTTAGAAATGTCCTTCTTCTCCATTACATGTAACTTTCACTTGCCTTATAATATTCAGTGAAAGCACTACTTTCCTATCTCCTTTGATAACCAATTCTACCTTCATCTCATACTTTAACAGTTTTCTTTTCTCTGTGGATCACAATACTTAAAATACACTGTAAGAATAAGATGTACAGTACACAACTGAGTGCAGCCTCTCTGAGGATAGATGCTATGTCTTTTCACCTGCCTGTTTCTAAAACTTTTTAGAGCCTAAACTGGAACACTCAATAGATACTTACATAATCTAAATATTTCCTACACTTTATCTAAATCTTATTTTACTCTCCAGAAAGATTACTAAGTTGTTTGAACAATATCCAATATGGGAATTAAAAGTGAAAGCTTTACCTAGTCAGATAAATAATAAAAATTATTACCTATTCTATAGTCGTATCAAATAGTCATCAATCACTCTGAACCCGTTGTTTAGGCAAGTAGCTGTGCATAGATCATCAATATCAATCAGTTGCTACCACAGAGGAAATGATTCCATGAAGGCTGAGAAGGGCAGAGATGTGTCAGCTGCTTCAGGACCATCTCTCTCTCTCTCTCTCTCTCTCTCTCTCTCTCTCTCTCTCTCTCTCACACACACACACACACACACACACACAAATTCAGTTGACACTATCACAACTTACTCTGTTCCATGTTCTTCCATCCTCAACACAAATTATCAATGCCTACACTCTACTGGTTGTATATGAAGTGACAGTAGTAGAATCATGATCAATGAACAGATATACTGTCAGAGTGAATTTTTAGTGTTCTTAGAATGCTATCCAGCAATCATCATTTCCCACAACTCTTAGGAAATTTAAAACTGCCTTCTTCCCTTGCATCCTTGTCTGACCCTTAAAGAAAGATTGGGTGCCCCTAGGACTGAGTATCTCTGCTATCCCACCCAAGAAATTTATTGTACATTGAAATAATCAACTTATTCTTCACCCCCACTTGACTTTGAACTGCAAAAACAGAGAAGGGCCTTTCATTTTTGTATGCTAATGTTCCAACGGTGCTTGTGAAAGTTTACACTAAATATTGTGTTTTTTAATAAATTACCAAAGGGTATACTGGCATTAAGCAAGGGTTCCACTGAACTAAAAGAAATACAGTTCACCATCAATAACAAAAGTCTATGACATAGTGTCCTTTTACTTTAAAGATGATTTTTGGTTTTGTTTTTGCTTTTTTGAGACAGTGTCTCACCATGTAGTTGCAGGTTGGCCTTGAACCTGCTCATGGTGATCCTCCTGCCTCAGCCTCTTGAGTGCTAGGATTATAGGTATGCATCACCACATCCGACTTAAAAATGATTTTTAAAGAGATATTTTACCACAGAAAAAAACCAGTGCCGAACTCTTTGAAACAGTAGTTTAATAGTTTTTTTCTTCCCTCCTAGAATAAGGACACCTTAGATTTCATGGCTCCCCTGTTGCTAACTTCCATAGTAGGTGATCTTCAGGCTGCTAAAGCCTGACATTCCATTATTGTGTGATTAATAAGTCTGCCACTGATTTATATCTCATTTTAATATGCCCTCTCCATGGTAAGTCAATGACCTTCAGGAAATAGCTAAAAATAATGAATATTTGCTAAACAAAATCCATTTCCAAAGGAGTCCTAAAGTGTGAAGGTAATGGGAGTAAACCAGTCATCCTAGAAATTTAAATGCTAGATACTTGGAGAAAAAAATTAAACTGTGTAATACAACCTTGACTTCTTTGCATTTAGATAGCTAGATAACAATACTAGGAAGACTGAATGCCAATTTTCTATACAGAGTTATTTGCAAGATTAATAAAATACAAAGAACTGGTTAGTATTGTCAGAAAACTGGCCTTAAAATATTAAATAAATTGTATTGGAAGGAAGCATTGTGAACTCTCAGATTAATATCTAGTAGTAGAATTTGAATGTGCCTAGCAAAGATCTCTGGGATTAGAAAGGCTTTTAATGTGGGACCTCATTTGAAGCTCAGTACATGTAAAACTACCTACAATTTTTAAAATCTGTTTAGTTGAATGGACCTAGAAAAGAACAAGGAGATTATGTTAGAAAATAGTTAATCTTAGTAGACAAAATATATGTGTTTACCTTTGCCCTTCTAAAATCTCACTAAAATTTCTACAAAGAAATAATTTTTAACAGTTAAAACCCAAAATGTTAAAGCAAATAGAAGGAAAGGCAGATGAAAAGTTATCTCATTAGCAAGACCTTCCTGTCCAGCCCGTACAAAAGAGCAGCCTGAATCATCATTCTCTAGCTTGATTACCCTGATTATTTCTCTGTGAACAATTTAACATTCTTCATTTTTATGGTTTTGTTATCTGTCTCCCTCTGCAATTTAAGCTTCAGGTAGAGTCTTTGTCTTTGGTACAATAATATCATCTGAAATAGTAGCTGGTGCCTAAAATGAATATAATAAATATTTATTGAAAACATTAACACTTATTTGGAACAAAGAAAGCAGATAGAATAATGGAAACTAATTTACAAAACCAAAGAAACCAAAGTTTAAGTCCCTTTAGAAAGAGATTCTGATAACAGTGCAAGTCAATTTCCACTAAGAAATACCAGAAAAACCTCTAAAACTGGAACAAGGGTTTTTTGAAGTACAGACATGCAGGACTGGGCAAAATTTAAGAAATGGCTAAAAACCTGAATAAGGAGAAATTAAACAATTAAGTTCTCTCTTTATTCCCAATTTTAAAGATGTTACATTAGCCAGCGATCTAGCTCAGTGGCCTAAGCGCCTGTCTGGCAAGTGCAAGGTAGTGAGCTCAATCCCCGGTGCCACACACCCACAAAAAAGTTACATTAAATATTAATAAAAGAAGCATTTTAATTAAAGGGAGGCATCTGACAGACTAGATTAAAATAAATAAGTTCTACATATATGCTGTTCAGAAGAGAAACACTTTGAATATAAAAATATATGTTAAAAGCAAATAGAATTTATTTTTCTGGCTTAAGGTTAACTGAGCTTCTTGAATCTATAAATGCAAATTTTACCAGATGAGTTTTTTAGCCATTATTACTTAAAAGTTTTTCTGCTTCTTTATCTCTTTGCTTCCGAGGCCCTACTTAAAATATATGTTTGTCTTTTCTACATTATTATATGGGTTCCTTGGCTTCAGTGTTACTTATAGTTGTTCTCTTTTATTTTTTAAAAATATTTATTAGTATATGTTTGTGATACATAATTAATATATTGATTGTGAGATATTGATATATATGCATATGCATCTTGATCTTTTTGTTATGGTTGATAATGTTGTGTCAACTTGAGCAGTTTAGAAGTTTAACTGAGAGACTCAGCAGGGAGCCAGGGTCCTTACTTTGTAAATAGCCTCATCCTGTGCAAAGGAGGGCAAGGAGATTTTGTGAGTGCTACACTCGCCCTGAAAGGGGCGGTGGCTGTGTACAATATAAGAGGAGAAGAGGCTGGTTTCCCCCTTTTGCTCTGGCTGCTGCCTTGAAGCATTGCTCCAATGCCCCACCACCCTGCCTTGGAGACAGCTGATTATGGACTGAAATTGCCAGAATCTGTAAGCTAAATAAACCTTTCCTTCCTTCATTTTGGGTGTCACATGTTTTGTCTCCGCAATGAGAGAAAAGTAACCAAGACAATTATCCCTTTGCCATCCAAGGCCCTACTTAAATATATGTTTATCTTTTCTACATTATTATATGGGTTCCTTGGTTTAAGAGTTACTTATAGTTGTTCTCTTTTATTTTTTGAAACAAAGTTTATTAGTATATGTCTGTGATACATAATAAATATATTGATTGCAGGATATTGGTACACATACATATGCATCTTCATGTTTTTACTTTCCCTTCCCTGCCCCTCCATCCCATCTTCCCCTATTCTCAGTTCCCCTTCCCATCTCCACAAAATCTCTGTTTCCTACCACTTTTATTTTACTCTTCATTTAGAATTCCAAACTGAGTAACTCTGGAGTGGGGATTAGAATTCTGCATGACTAACAATGTCAACGCTGCTGGCCCATACCACACTTGAGGTAGAAAGGTATTACATGACTTTAGTAACAGAAATAAACCCTTTTACTAAAAGTGATTGCCTCCAAAACCACACAGTATACTGTATCTTCTAAGATTTCAGAGATCCACTGTGTGGCAGAACCCCAGCCTACAAATCTGATGGATTCTTACTTGCTTGCCACACCCTCTCTATAGCTCTCCTCTCTTCCCACAATCCTGAGAGTCTTCTCCCATGTTTCACTATTCCAGCCCCACTTCCCAGACTGTATTTCTTTCAACATGGGGATTACATTGTTTTACCTAAGTCAAGGCCTTCCCTACACAAAATGTGGACAATAAATGTTTGAGTTATGAATAGATACAGTAGGTCTGATACTCTATATTCAAATAAAAGTGTGCTGAATAGCTTCAATAATTCTGCAAATAGCCCACACATCACACATTAAGGAAAACTTCCAGCAACCTTTTCTCCCCCACAGTACATTTCAGTATCTTAGATAAGCCAGCACCTATAGCTTCTATCTGTGAGCGCAAAAATGCCTGTGATATGATATGACATAGATAGCTTGATATGACAGGGCAGAAAGATTCTAGAAAAATTCTAAAAGAATAATTAACATTTGCATTAAAATCAATAAACCAAATTAATATTTTAATAAAATCATTGACTTTAGTGCATATGAAATACTCTTCCCTGGCATAGCAGTATGACCCTATTTCTCTAGAAAGTTAATGTTGGAAAATTTTTGGTAACTTAACCAGGAAAGGAAGATTGTAGATGACTGGAATGTAGAAAATCATTGCATCAATGATACGAATGACTTCCCATCAGGGAGTGTTTCACAAAGTGCTTTAGGATGTTTTCACACTTAACTATACAGTGGCCCTGTAAGAGAGCCAGAGAAGATATTTTTAACAAACTGCAAAAATTTGAAACTGAGGTCCAACATAAAAGTGACTCGTTCAGGGTTACACCAATAGGAAGTGCTGATCAGAATTTACTCTCAGGTCTTCTAATTCTTAATTCAGAGTACTTCCACTACTCCATTCTGCTCACTAGCTAAGTCTTTAGCTATCAATAAATAGAGAAGTTATGGGGATGGAAGAAATTACTCAAAAATTACTTTCCAGAAAAGGAATAAAGTAGACCTAATATTGTAGTTCCTGGATGAAAATATGTTGATATATAATATATAAACAATCTAAAACATCTAAAAACATCTGGTGGGATTTACATAATCAGGTAATAGAATTGCCTCTACAATCCAAGATTTCTCTTAATGTGCATATACTGAACCAATAAGATCTAAGAGCAAATTTTTAAGATTAGCAGTGAATTATAGAAGATACTAGAGGGAGAGATGCTTATACAAGCCTTCCTTGATAACAGTTATGACTACTATGTCGAACACAAAGCCACAGCCTTATAAACTGGTGAGAGAGGAAGCATACTACCGATAAATATTTTGTTATACTACCAACTGACCAAGAAGTGTGAAAAAGACTGATGGATTTTTTCCTAATTATCATAGCAGAAATGACTGTAGAATTCTGCTGCTAACAAAATGCTATGTATATTACAGAAATGAAGAGCACAGTAGTAGTTCTTGAAGCCTCATTTAGATCCTCCTTACCAGGCAGTACACGTATCCCCCAGCTGCTGAGAGTATTGGCTATGAAGTTTATAGCTGTGTGCTTCTGCTGAGACTTGTGCTCAGCAAATCAAAGTCAGGATTTTCAAGGAAAAGTTCACATCCAGGGGAAGTTGTACCTTTCCCCAGATGTGAACTGCACACAGTGACTGATTAGTATGGGGCACAAAGGCAAAACCCTCATCACAAGGTAGACTAATTCTACAGTGTCATCCACACACTGAAACTCCTTGGGACTGGTGATGAGGCTGAGTTCTAGGTTCTGTTGAATCTGTCTTTGCTTAGCTATTTTCTCTGACTTCTCCTGCCTCCCTCACTGCCTTAAAGGTTTTAACTGAGAGCCTTCCTGCAATGAATCACTTGTATAATAATGCCCATGTCAGGCTCTGTTTAAAGGTAACGCCACTAATACAAAAAGGAATGCGGTAATCCAGAGGAATCACGTTTTGTCCCTAAAATCTCTATTTATTATGTAGCAGGGAAGCTTCAATTTTGTTCACTTATGATGATAGTCTTTTCTCTTTCTTAAAACAGGAGAAAATGCTGTATTTAAGGCTTTGGGTATATTATGCGCTATATTATTATAGTATAATTATTGCCATGGTTATTGAATATGAATGATGTGCTACAATCTATGATAAAGGTCTTAGTATTACAGCATTACTATTTCCAGCTGGATATAATGGTAAAAACTTGTAACCCCCCCCAGCACTCTGGGAGGCTGAGACAGGAAAATTTAAAGTTTGAGCCAAGCTTGAGCAATTCAGCAATTTACCCTATCTCAAAATAAAAAATTTTAAAAGGGCCAGAGATGTAGCTCATTATAAAGGCCCAGAGTTTAATCCTGATTCAAGAAAAAAAAAACTTTTCACAGTAATTATCTGAGCTAAGTTCTAAATTTATTATTCCCACTTTATAGACAAAGAAACTGAGACTTGGAAAGTACATACTATGCTCCAAAGCATGTAGATGCCAAAAGTCAGAACCAAAATTTGAACCTAGTTCAATGCTATTCTAGGGCCCAGGCTTTTAACCGTTATGTAGTCCTGCTTCTCTATGCCAAGCCAGGTTTATGCTTGGAAACAAAAGTTGGCTGAAATAACCAAGTATTTTGGGAAAGTTTTTCACAGTCTACTTAACATACTCACTTGCGTAAACCATGAAACTGCACATTAGTTTAATTAACTGCAATGTCTGTAGCCCCTCTGCCTAGAGGAATCTGGATGAAAGTCAGAGCTGATTGTGGCATTTCTCAGGAAACTCAAGCAGAATTTAACGGTTGAGTATCTCACTCTAAGTCTAAGGAGGCAGACACCCTGTACTGGACAAGGCTCATGTGTAAAACTGGAATCATAGGTACAGTACCCTGAAAAGCAGACCAACCATAAGGCTGAACCAAGTAGGATTAGATGGGGGGGCAGTACCAGGTGGAGAGGAGAAATTGACTTCAGGAGATTGAGAATCACTTCATTCTGGAGGCAAGGAGGTTGGGGGATCTATCCTCCAACTCTCGCCTAAGGTTAGTGGCTTTCCTCATGGGAGTGTTCACTGCCTGGGACTTCTGCCTACCATGGATTCCTATCATGGACATCTGAAAAGCTCATTGTGCAAAAGTACTTGGGCAGAAAATGTTGGTGTTTTCTGCAAGAAGCCATCCAAATATGAGTGACAAGCAAATGTCAAGGAGATATGCTATAGGGAAGTATTTGCCATAGATAAAAAAAAATTAAATACTAAAACCCAGTCATAGTTCCAAAAGTTCAAAGACAGAGCAGAAATGATCCTATGCAGCCAATATATGGCGTGCTGTAAATACAAGAAAGGGCAAAGATCAAAGCAAGTAAATGGAAGTTGACTTGAAGCAATTTTGAATAGGATTGCTGGTAGCTGCTGGGAAATACACATTCAGTTTGTATTGGTGTACTGGATCTATTTAATGAAGACACAGGTGGCAGACTATTAGAATAGCAGGTGGTGATTCATATTTAGCAACACACCATTCCTAAGACTGTCTGTATAAAATGGCAACAAAGTCTACCTAACTCAAAAGTGAGAGGATAAACATCCTCAATCTTTTAGGAGGAAATAGTCTCATTTCTTCACTGAGGTGTTCCTAAAACCAGAAATTTAAAAATCTCAGAATCACACATGTGCAAGTGTATATTCCATGAATGACATTTTAATTCTGGTAGGAAAATGTCTGGGATTCTAAAGCCAACTAGGGAACATTTCCCATGACATGGGACTAATTTACTGCATTGTAATTCGCTTATCTCACTCCTAAGGTAGGGTAGGCGAAGTTCACTACTTAGGAGGAGTCCCTACATGAGTGAGACACTCTTGTAAAGCTATAGTGAGTGGTCAGGAGTATTAGGCTCTAAACATGGAAAACCATTAACCTATCCCACATTTACTAACAGAAGAAGATAATCAATATGGGGTTAATATGATCAATGAGCTATTGGGGGCTGTTCAAGGCCTTTATTCAAAGAAAATATGAGTGAAAACATCACTGATGACCTTTTAGAGTTTTAATCGGGGTTCTCAGTTTAAGCCAATATGATTCCCTCCATATCAGTTGTAGACTGTAAAACTTGGCCTACCTTTTCTGCAGTGAATTATTTCAAAGCCACAAGGTAAGAAGAACTGGAAGCCCCCAAATACATCATGATTTGCAAGATAAGTTGCATCAAACTGTATCAATCAGGCCTGACTCTGATCTGTTTACCACTAGATATTTTAAATTTCATGAAAATCTTGAGAATAAACAAGTAACCTGCCTGAAGTTTACAGAAAACCAGAATTGAGATCTATATATTTTCTTTAAGAAAGGGTGGCTTCCAATACCATATGGTCATTTTTTAAGGTCTATAGGAGTTAGAACAAAATAGACAAGATGAAGAGAGTAAAATGACATAAAATAAGCAGGTAAATGCAAGAGTTTAAACTCAAGGCTGGGATCAAACCATACCTCTACAGGTTCCTAGTCCTGCAACTTTATGCAAGTTATTTAATCTTACCAAGTTTAAGTTTCCTTATCTATCCAACAAAACAAAAAAAAAGGGTTAATCACACTTATCTTCTATGACCTCATGGAGAGAAAAGAAAAGATTTATGGATAACAAGTATACAATAAGTAGCAGCTGTTGTTAAGGGAAGCACAATCTATGCTTCAGTTGCTGTCTGATGTACTACAGGAATTCTTACACACAAAAAAATCAAAGTGATTTTGTAAGTAAAGGTCATTATTTTCATTTTAAAGTTAAGAAAATAGTCTCAGCAGGTCTAAATAAATTGTTCTAGATCCCATGTCTGGTGATTGATGGAGCAGAATTTCATGCAGCCTTGACTAACTCAAAAGTCTAGGCTCTTTGTACCACAAAATGCTTCTATCCCTGTGTCTTGGAGAGGTACTAACACAAATGCTCAATCCATGGGCATTTAACTGGTTTTGTGTATTACCAAAGGCTTCTGTCTCTGGGGTTACCATGGGACCCCATCAGGGTAGGGGTGTCCATCAGTGAAGTAGTAGATGCTGCTGTCCTCCTTGCATGTTTCTCAGGGTGGCAAGGGGAGTTTGCACACTGTCAGAAGTTAATGCAGACCCAAACTTCTCAAAGTATAATGTTTGGCTTATGGTGGGATACAAGGTGTTTTGTTTTGTTTTTCTATAGTCAGAAAACCCATTAAAAATGTAAATCTCTTTTTTCATTTCTTGGGATATATTGCTTGTTATCTTTATGTGTGGTCTAGTAAGCCACTGAAACCATTACTCCAAAGAGTACTGAAATGCAGTGTTTGTAAAAATTGAGATCAACACATTATCAGAAATTGTCAAGTCTGGCTTTGTAACAACTGGCAAAGCTGCAACGGCCACTCCTATGAAAAAGAGAGTTAGAAAACCCACTCATTCAAGAAGGGGCCCAATCAGTGCTGTTGTAGGTTCTTCCTTTCAATTGCCACTTATTAACCAAGACTCAGGCAGTTGTAACTATTTAACAGAATCTTTCTAAGCATTGAGAAATTCTAATTTGTTTTTAATCTTCCCTTTTCCTGCAAGATAAGTACTCTTACTATTACCATTTTTCAGATGGAAAAAATTTAGGCACAGACTAGTTCAGCGAGTCACCCCAAATCATGTAGCTAGTGAGTGACAAGCTGAGGTCTGAAAGGAAGTGACCTAGCTTCAGCACATTCCCACTTTTAGCTACTGGATCTCTCTGGTTCTGTTGCTAAAGATTATTATTGTTTTCATTC
Organism: Cuniculus paca; assembly: GCA_004365215.1. NCBI lineage: Eukaryota > Metazoa > Chordata > Mammalia > Rodentia > Cuniculidae > Cuniculus > Cuniculus paca. The sequence continues at coordinate 20,795 of RJWT010003261.1, read as the reverse complement.
GGTGTGAATTGTTTGAGTAACATTATATATTAACGTTTAGTAGACCTCCAAGTTTTTACTTACTAATCTTTAGCAACAGATAGGATAACATCTATTGAGTATTACTTTATGCTAGTCAGAGTTCTAAGCATATATGAACTGATTACACTTTAATCTTAGTATCTGTTCTGCAAGTCAGAAGATGAAGGGCAGAGAGGTTAAGAATTTGCCCCAAATTACTTTCACACAATAAGTCATGCCAGAAGGGTTTAAACTCAAGTGGTCTAAATCTAGACCTTTCATTTTAAACCAAACCCTGTTGTAACTTAAAATTGGGCCATCTGCACCTGGTGAGTTCTTTCTCCATCAGAAAGGACCAGCAGGGTAAACAGATTGGGAAAGTTGTTTCATCTTAGGCTGCTTTCCAATGAGTGGCAAGAGAGGTTGGGTACTGTCGGCATTCATGGTGGTGGTCAACCACTGAAAAATAATTTGCATTTGGACCAGGCATAGCCTTGAGGTTGGAAAGGAAATTAGATGGGAGAACAGAGATAATGCAGAAATACTCTGGATTTGCCACAACAAAGTGACAGAGTGAGGCAGCTCAGTACCAGGCTCTGGGGCCACAGGAGCCCTGCCATTCCCCAAGTTGCTACTGGCAAGCAGCTTACCTTCTCTAAGTCTGGTTTGCTTATCAGCAATACGTGGATGAGGACAATCCCCATTCCTTGAAATTTTGTGAATACAGAAAAGATGATGTATTGGTCACAGCATCATTTAGGAAGTATATATTATAAAATAAACAATGGTGAATCATTTACAATAATTTGATTTACATTACTTTTTTTTAATGACCAAGCTTATATCTTCATTTCAAACATGAAAACTGTGGCCCCACCTCTTTAGGCCTTGTTGAAGAATGAAGAAGGGTTCAATAAAAGAAGGAAAAGCATTTTAGATGGAAGGATACCATTCCCAAAAGCATAAAGGTACAGAGTTGTACATATTTGAGTAATGTTACAATGTTTATACTGGAATGACATGAGATAATTCAGAAAAATAGAAGTAAGTCAGATCATTAAGGCCCTGCAATGAGCAGCATTAGAAGATACAAGGTGTGAACATTTGAATTTTAGATGTGTGTGCTTGAATTTAAAAAATCACCATGGTAAAAATCTCACTGCCATTAATTCCCCTCAAAATATTCCTCCTTGGCTCAAACACACTTATCTCACTCTTCTAGCTACTTTCTGAATCAGCTGAGAAGTCCTCTTAGTTGATATCAGTTGATAAGTCCTCTTATCCTTAGTTGTACTATCTTTTGTATCCTTAGTTGTACTATTTGCCTGGCTTCCTTGAATCTTTGCTTCAATGTCATTTTCTCAGCAAGGTTTTTTTTTTTTTTTTTCTGACCACATTATTTAAAAATCTAATACTCTTTCCTGGCACACTCCTTCTTTTCTGATTTATTTTCTCTGTAACACATTTCTCCCATTATCATACCCCATAATTTACTTAGGTGTTTTGTTTGTTGTCTCCCTCTGCTAGAATTAAATAGCCAGGAGGGCAAGCCACTTTGGTTATATAATTTACTGCTGCATCTCTGGCACCAAAAGTGATGTCTAGCATATAGTTGGATCTCAATGAATATCTGATGATTGAATGAGCTCCCAAATATTAAAGGCGAAAGGTTCTAAGGAATCATTTCATCAAATAGTTAAAAAATAGTCAATAACACTTAGTGGTCATGCCTAGATTAATTATTACAATGTGGCCAAACAGAAGGGCTACAAGCTAATCCCTTGCTGCCTGTAACAAGGCAGCTTCACTAGAATAAAGGAATGAAGCTGCCTATGAGTCTAAGGCCAGGACTAACTCAAGTGAACCTTGCCAATAATCCTGCTACAGCATGGTCTCATTACTACACGTAGAGCATAATCATCATTTATTTCCAGAGAACACACTGCAAGGAAAGAGGTCTAGTCCCCAAGGCAAAGCTAAGTAAGTTTCCTGGTTTCTCTTTTATTGCATTTCTCCTGGTGATGCTCTTCCCTTTGGAACTTAGTAACCTCCACTTCTTTCTCACATCCCCCAAAAATCCTGTAATCTCAAGATGCTTGACAAGGACCCACCACATACACCACTGGAACTAAGAAACTGTTCATTATTTATGCAACTTACTTAACATCTCAATTGGGACATCACACACTGGTAAGTAGAGGGAAGAGATGACATATTTCTGTTGTCACTGAAATACATACAACTAGAAATCATAATCTATGTGCAAACAATGGCAACTGAAAAATATTTCTGAAGCACCTCCTAATGTTGGTTTATTTATGTGTTGGTCAATTTCTTCTACACCCTATCCTCCATTTTAAGTCCTAGCTGTAAAGGTGGGATCAGAATATAGGAAATGGCATTTAGAAAGCAGAGAGCTCAAAGATCTATACTTTCCTCTCCATACCAAATGAAATACTTAAGTAATCATATAGGAAAGTCTACCCTTTCCACTCCTGCATATTTTTGTGGGTCTTGGTGTGGGGTGTCAAATATTGACTGAAGACGATGAATATTGACTCTTGCTTCCAAAACGCCTTGATTCAGGAAAAAAGTTGTACTAGAAAGGTGGTCCAGTAATAAGCATTCTAATAGGATCAGGGATCCTGAGGACCCTGAGGTTATTAAGTGCTTTAGCAAACCCTAATTCCACTAGAAGAAACTTTTCCTAGGGAAAGCTGTTGTACTTTTTCTAACAAGAAGGTCATGTCAATGGAGTGATGGTAAGTGACACTGGAGTTAAACAATTAGCAGAAAGAGAACACATAGATAATATATTATAAATTTAGTCCACCTAGGAAGATCCAAGGGTCCAAAGAATTGATTTGTGCCTGTCTTGTGAGAGAAGGCTAATATACATCCTTCAGCTAAATAGCTAAAATTAAAGAATATATACTTCCTGGGAGTAAAGAGAGCTACAGAGATTGAGCTGTATAATCCATCTGTACTAGATGGTTCCTTCAGGTAGAGATAGTTATTTATGCTCACTTCCATATTCAGAACACATTAGGAGTTCTTCTCAGCTCAAAGGAAGCATTTCCTCCACAAAATCTGCAAAGTCTACTGGGTGAGGAGTAAGGAGAAGTAACAAGCCAGTATTGGCAAGGGGCTGTCCTTTCATAGATACCACATAGATATGTAAAGTGAAAGATTCAATCAGCAGTCATGTTTCCTGACCAAATTTGGAGCAACTGGGTGGGTGTTAATAGGGAAATAAAAGCAAGATAATTATCAAGCACTTGGAAAAAGGACAGTTAAAATTCTAATCATGAAGACATGTGCTTTCCAGGAATATAAAGATTTACTATCATTGCATAATATATTTTAAATATGTTCCAGCTTATTTCACTTATGAGTATGTGTTCGCCTTTGAAATGCTATATTATGTTTGACTCTATACTGTTTTCTTTTGCTTTTTTCATTCTGTTCTGTTTTGTTTTGTCCTATTTTCTTTAAAATAAAAAAATAAAAATAAAAAAGATATGTTCCAGCTTAAAGTCCCTTATTGTTAAGTTTGTCATTCAATTCCTGAACACTGCTTAACTGCCATTAAGAGCTAAAAACAAGGCTGTAAGAGGAAGACTAAATCCACACAGATTTGGAAAGGTAATCAGAGGAGAAGGAGTCTTAGGTAGACAAAATTATGACAAATACTTGCTTCTTACAGTTTGGGACAATTTTTTCAAAGATAAGGCAGAAAGGACAAGTGAATCAGGATTTCATGCTCCTTTTCTTCATACAATTAGGAGCCAGAAATGAGAGGGGTGATGTATCACAAACATTTAAATAGCTTTGCGGATAAACAGAAGGCTCCCCCATACATCAGTGTGGGACTGTGACTTCAAAAAACTTTTAAAAAGCCATGCATGGTACCATCTGCCATGAAGAAAAAGTAGTAGAACTGAGGTAGTGAATCAACTGTTTATACTGAGGTGGAATGCATGCCTCTCAATTATGGCTGCATAAAACACAAAGTACCTAGAAGTTGCTGTATGTCCAAGATAAGAGCAACATTCAAGATTATTGCTCAACCTAGGGGTGGCAGGATCAGGATTTATAGATTCTTGTGGATGATGACTTTGAGGCTGGGGGAAGTGGTCCAGGGTTAAAAATTGCAGTGGTGAATGTCAGCACAAAGGCTGGCCAGCACAAGAGTACCTCAGACTGGGGATCATCCATGACCAGCTGGTTTTCATCAAGCTTCAGCAAGAAATCATCAGAATTTATGTGAATATGAGATTTTCTTTTTCTCTATATGACACAAAATCTTATCAAGCACACCCCTACTTGACACATGTGATTATATTAGAGAAATGTAGGTAGAAAAAGACTTCTGAGAACCTAAGCATATGAATTTAAGAGCCTAAGTAGTTGTCCACAGGTGTACCAAATTATCATACTGGACAGTTTATTGGATTATAATAGAATTCTTATGCAGTCCATTTCTAAGGTGAAGTTGGTTTGTAAGGAAGAGCAGATGAGGAATAAAAATTACAATTTCTTTTAGAAAAATGAATCTGATGGTAATAATTTCTAAACCTGCTATATTACAAATTAAATTAACAAGGAAATACTGTTCAAAAGCCAATTAACAAGAAAACTCTTTTATTGATAGAAAAGCAAAACAAAATTTTCATGAATTCTAGTATCTATTTTATTCTACCTGTTGAATATACTCAAGTTCAAAAATCAGTCTGTTGTTTTCACTGCTGTTATTGGTAATCTCTCTGCAGAAACAACCCAGTGCAACCACAAGTTTCAGGGAAAATCCCTGCCTCAAACAGGTAAGACCACTTTGTATATCATTGTACTCAATTAAAGCTAATTAAATTCATATTATCACTTAAGCATTTTTGTCTGGCACCAATTGCATTATTAGGTTGGTGACAGTAATTAGTATTGATGTCAAGCCATATGAGCTATTTTTCAAAGGTTATAAAATAAATGAAAAAAAGAGATCTGAATTAGATTTGTTTAACCCAGTGATTAAATATCCTAGTATAGATAGGGCAATTCATTCTTATGTGAACTAAAGCATCTGTGAGCTGCAGTCACCAGTTCCAAAAATGAACAAGTGGTTTTGGATTAAAATTCAAACCCCAGGTTCACAAGTGATTAGCTTTGAGGAGCCTGACCAAATTATATTGAAGTTCTGGTTCTAATTTAGCCCATAACTTTCTGATAGTATCAGCTAGTAACTGCTTAGCTGTCATCCACATCAAAGCATTTAAAGGATATGTGTACACATTGGAAAAATAAACTTTTAACCATTACCAATTAATTCAATTGATACAAATAGAAATGGAAATGTCAGATGCCAAAGAAGTTTTTTAAAAACTGATTTTTCCATATTTTCAAAAAATTACTTATCAGACTAAAAAAATCAATGGTCATATTTTCACTTTACCTTTAGCTATACAGATATAAGTTGTACTGACACAACATATAGATTTAAAATGAAAAATTGAACTGCAGTCCAAGTTTGTGGTCTAGATGGCCCTAACACTCTTCTGAATATTCTTGTGTTCCATCTAGATAGTTGGACTACATTGATATGGTCATAACTTTATTATCATTGCTACATTTGAGTCACTAGCATAGGAAATGAAGCTTATCTAATTACCAATTTCCAAAGCCAACCAGGACTCTCTCCCCTTTCATTAAATAAGGAAAAAGTCATTCAGATTTGACCTCAGAGAAATAATTGCATGCATATACCTGACTTCTCAGTATCCTCTCTAGATAGGAGAATGGAACAGCTATTTGGTTTCCATCTCATTCTTGTAATGACAGAAAAGAGAATACAAAAAGTCCATTGTAAATTTGTACAAAACGTATGCATATATAAATACATATCTATGGGTGTATATAAATTCTAAAGATTATATTCATCTACATCTTGAAGATTCAGAGTCCCATACAGTTGACATAATGGCATTCTCTCTCCAATTCTCTCATTTTTAAAAACAGTAAGAATCAAGCATGCCATCTTATTAATACTGAATAGCAAGAGCAGAAGTTGAGCTACATCTATAGGGGTTTGAAGCAATTAGTTTGACGGGACATCAGTGAATAAAATCCTTAAATTTAGCTATTTCCAGAGTGCCTTTTCACATAAATAAAGACCAAAATTTCCTGTTAGTAGCATCCCAAACTCCTGGGACTGACAATTGAGCTCTGTAAGAAGCAGTGTTTTATACAGAGTTTATATAAACTGCTTGAATATGTGCTTATTGCAGTAATTTGCTGTGGGGACTATCTTACCAGAATCTCGTGTAATGCTCTATCTCATTAAAATCTCATGTGACACCACCAGAAGCTTATGGTTCTGAGTATATTAAACTCAATATGAAATTTGATTTAAAAACTGTATAATCTTCTTGGAGGACAGTATTAAAGTATTAAACCATAATAAATTAATGGAGAAAGGCATATACATTTAAAGGTGTACAATAAATCAGTTTAGTACAGATATATGTCCACATTTAGAGGTATCAAGATTTTTAAACAATATACACTATTCTTTTAAATATCTTGCTTCTTCTATTCACTTGGAAAAAAAAAAACGACATAGGACATTGCCCCCCCATGGTTTAGAGGCTATTCTTTGGAAGGGGATTATTATTGCATGCCTTAAATGCACTATAATTCATAAGGCAAGAATGTATGAGTAGCTTCAGCACCAAGGAAATGGAATCATCATCTAATACTTCTCATAACTGAATATGTTATTGCTTTGATAAAATGGGAAATTATTCACTGTAAAAAGTGTACCAAATAAGGGGGAAAATAATATACATGTATTTTAGTAGAGCTCATTAGAAATGAGGATGCTCCCTTTCAGGTTCTTGATTCTATTCTACATCCAACTCCAAAATTAAAGGGCTTACAGCTGTATGTGGGTAAGCTACAAAAATTAATGAACTTTCCTCTTCACAGTGCCTTAGTCATTCTTGATGTACAATGTAGAGCTCTAATGCACAAATGGATTCCCTAGTGGCTCGAGAAAGTTAATACACTCTTTTACTTATTAGGAAGTGATGAAGGCACTGGAGAGAATCTGGTTCATTGTTTAATATTTTGTATCCAAAGACTATAGCTGGTCTTCTTGATATTACAACAAGGGGTGTTTAAATGATGATCTGTGCTTCAGGAAAGTGCATTAGTAACTATCTAATCAGTGTAAAATTAAACTTATTAAATTATTCTGAACTGGGCAATATAATAGATGACCAAAAATAGCACAATTAATATTTCTCTGGATAAGAACATATATGCCTGGAACCAAGACAAAGAATCTGGAACAACAAGTTACTTGGAAGAGGGATGCACTTAAGGGATACTCTTGCCTTGCACTCAGCAGCATAGTAAATCCTCTTTTGATTAAGCTTTTTGCAAATCATTCTCATTCATACATTTTACAAATATCTTGATAGCTTTCAAAAATTTCCCAAAATGAGATGCCACTGCATATACTTGAGATTTTAATATGCTTCTGACCCTTTCTATCATCAATCCAAGGGAAACAAAGCAGCAAATAATCATAGGCAGACTCCATTTCTAAAAGAGATGGGCTCATCTGGCATCAAAAGACAGAAAAAAATATTTTTCTCCTCATTTTTTATATATTCAGTACAATTAGCTGAGGCAAACTAATAAAGGAGAGCCCACCTTTGTGGCACCTCAGACACAAGCATGTATTTTTAACTAAACAAGGTGTAAACATTTTTAGACCATAAGTTTCTGCTGATTTTGGTCTCTCTCGAAATTTGCATGTCCTGTCATCCAAATTGCCCAACACCCCACCAGTTTTGCCCCCCAACACATACAGTACAAGCAAGACTGCACACCACTGCCTCCAGGTGGAACTTAACTTCATGCAGGGAGAACTACAGGCACTGTTTAAATATTAATCACATTTTAAGAGATGGCATTCCAGCACATCCATTATTTGTTTGTCTTCTGTTATTGTGGTTGTTTTGTTATTCACAAAAGAAGAAGGAAAACATATGTGTCATCTTTTTATAACAGTCTACTACAGAGTAAGGTACAAAAGAACACTTCTGGAAACAGCAGAACCCAGGCCTGCACCACTGAGTTCCTCATCCAGTGGTAACCATTATATCAACAGCTAGAAAGTAAGAACAAGAATATACAGTTTGGAGGACTTAGTACAGAACTATAGTTTTCTTCTGTATTTGGTACCAATATAGTAAGTATATAACAAAGGTGCATTCATTCTAAAAATAAAACAAACATTCTGGTAGGTTAGATACTGCACTTTCAGTACTGCACGTCACCTAGTAACTCTTTTTTTTTTTACAAAAAAAGGTAACTTATGCAACATTTAGGAGTAAGAAAACCAATAGTACACGCTAACCTGACTGTAGAAAACGAAGAAAAAACCAACTGAAAGCCAGTGTAGTTACTTTCCAGAACAGCCCCTCCTCCGCCATCACAATCAGAGTAAGTAACCATTACTGTGAGGCGATTTCAGCACCGGACCATGCTGGACAGCCCCATGGTCCTCTGACTCCTGAAAACGCCACAAGTTAAAGGTGTACAAGTGGGTTGGGCTGGGAGCAGAAAGCAGCAGGTTTTTTGTTTGTTTGTTTACTCATTTATAGATTTGAATGTGTTTATTGTGCTCGGCCAGCGAGAGACATTTACTAACTAAAATGCTCAGTCCTGGAAAAAGTAATGGTTAACCAAGGAATGAGAAGATGGCTGACTGGAGAGGGGTACCTGTCCTTGTCCTAAACATTTTTCTGGGACTTTCTCTGTGGCCTCTTGTAGTCCTGGTGCTTAATGTAGAATTTTCTTTCCTATAATACGCCTGAGCCCGACTGAGAGTGAGAAAGGGGGAGGAGAGAGAAGCTAAAGGAAAAGTGAAAGCTGGGGGCGGTGGCAGGAGGGAAGGAAAGTTACCTTAACTTGACAGCTATATACAACATTACTGGGCCCCCTCCTTCCTTTTGTTCCAGGTTTCAATGCCTTTTATATATTTGGTAGCTTGTGCAGTTTCTCCTCCGTACTGAGGGGGATATATGGTAAAGAGGGAAGATGCATCCTTCATTGACAATGAAAAAGTATGTGATTTGTCATGCGCTTGGATTGTGTTATTAGTATCATAATAATTACTATAAATATTAATAAAGCATTATCAGCACTATTTCTTCTTCCGAGACTTTCCTTGCCCAATATTTACAAATACCGCACAGTGCCTCGGTGGAGGAGAAACAGGAGGGGGTGGGGGGCAGAGGAGGAAAGGAGAAAGAGGAACGAAGGGCCAGAGGAAAATGGAAAAGGAAGGAAAGAGGAAGAAAAGCAAGGATGGCAAAGATGCTGGAAATGAGACAGGGGTGAGGAGAGGGGCTACACAATCAGGACAGTACCACCGTTTGCAAAAGGCCCTCGCCAGCTGTGTCCAAAGAGGAGGTTGCATGTGCCCCTTGTGGACTGGGGGCTGGCGGTGGAGGTGGAGGAGCACAGGGACCCTGGCGAGGAAGCCCAGGGGACGAGGAGGAGGAGGAAGTGGTGTTGGAGGGGGCGCTGAAAGCGGAGTCCCTGGGCTGCCTATCCAGTCGGGTCTCTTTTCCTTGAGTTGGGACCTGACTACCAGCCCGAGGCAGCCCTCCTCCGCCGCGGCTGCCGCTGCAATGATCCCTCTCGTATTCCTCCTGAGCCCTCTGCATCTTCCTTTTCTTCATCCGGCGCTTGTGGATGTGGAAGGTGGAGAGGGACAGCACGATGAGACAGAAGATGAGAGTGACTAGGACAATCAGCACCAGCGTAGAGGAGAAGGACTGGAAAAGCTGCTGTCCCACCTGCGTGATGCAGGTGCCGCCACCTCCACCGCCTGCGCCGGGGCTGCGGGCACCCGTGTTGCCGCTGCCGCTGTCGTTGGGGGAAGCAAAGGTCCGATTGAGGAGACACGGCGGCAGCGCCAGCCTCAGCTCCTTAGGTGCCCGGGCACTCATCGGCGCTGGGCTGGGAGGGGCCGGGCCCACCAGGCTTCCTCTCTTGGACACACCGTTCCCACCAGCCAGGAAGAGGACAGAGCCCGCGCCACCCAAAACTACTCCCTGCACGGGAGGGAGTGCGCACGCGAGCCAAAGACCGAGGAAGCCACTGCCAGGGAGCTAGTGCCGCTGGGGAGATCTTCCGTCTCGCCTCGAACCAGTCTCCAGGAGCCCCTTTCTTTCGCACAGAGCTGCAAAGAGAACAGGCTTGGTTAGGGTCCCAGTCGCTGCCAAGGCGAGTGCGGAGAACAAGCAGAATCAACCACAACCGCAACGCGGCCCTGGGTGCGTTGCCTCAATTGGGCGCTGTCGGTCTTCTGCGCAGTCCTCGGACCCCAGCCCCACCGCTCCTCCAGCGCACCAGAGTGGCGACTGCCGGGCTCTCGACACTCTCTGGAAAGGGGTTTACGCCAGCACCGCGGAGGTGCAGATTACTCAGCAGATAAGGTAGCCTCCCTGAGCCCTTCACAACTTTCTAATTGCAGCCGACATCGAAGCTGCCTCGATGACGTTCCCTACTTCCCGGAGTACCGACTCTTACTCTCTCCTGAGCCTTCGTCTGGGTCCTACCCTCTCCAGCACCCATTCCGAGCCTCGATCCGGCTCCGGGTACGCAGCTCTCCTTTCCGGTGCTTTCCCTCCAGACTCTTCCTCTCCGGACGCGTCACACCACTTAGGTCCCGTTCCCAGGAGGTCGCTCCTGGCACCACAACCCTCTCTGCCTCAGTCCACAGCCGCGGCTGACGCGCAGGATCGTGCCCTGTCCTTTCTCCAGCCTTCTTCCCCGGCACCTCCCCCAACCAAAAAATGAGGCAGCTGAACCACCTTTCTCAGCTGAAGCGCATTCCTGCAAACGCCCCCTTCTTCCCCCGTTTGCCTGCACCCCGTCCTCCTCCAGTTGACAGTAACCTGCTTCTTTCTAAAGGACCTAGAACTGGCAGGGGAGGGTCCCCGCCTGCAAAGTTTGGGGAACAAATCCTTTCTCTGGCCTTCCCAGACTCGGCCCGAGGGGCCCGAGGCTGTTTCTGGGGACCACGCCAGGTAGACCCGCCACACGCAGCACAGCATCCTCGCCGCTCCCAGGAGGCAGCTGCAAACTGTTGCACTGCGGAGCTGCGAGGCGGCGCGCAAAGCGGGCCGGGGGCCCAAGCCATGGGCAGGAGTGCCTGCCTGCGCAGGCCTCGCGAACAGTCCTCCCTACCTCCCCACTCACACCCCGCCGCCGAGCCTGCCGACCATTCGAAGCCTTTCGCTGCACGGTGTCTCTTACCTGGAGCCGCCAGCAGGCTGCAGGGAGGGAGCCCCCGCCGCGCGGCTGCAGTGGCGGCTGCAGAAGGCGCGGTGTGAAGGGGCCAGAGACCAAGCCGCGCTGCCTCCGCCGCTGCTTCGCCGCTGCTTCAGGGAGCTCAGCTCCCAGCCTATTGCCAGAGAGGCCGATGACGTCAGGCAGCCACCGCCAGGGCTCCAAGCCACCCCTCAGGCCCCCACCCACCCTCATACCCCGACACCTTATTCTGGCACAGCGGTCTCTGCTTCGCACGTTCCCAGTTCCCTGCTCTTCTGTCTCCAGCCCGGAGGCTACAAGGAGCAACTCTTACTCCCACCCCCATCTCCACCCCGCCCCCACCCCGCCCTACCAGCAACCCACCTTCCACACTTCTTTGCCTAGGAAAGGCTGAAGCTTCGATTCTTCCGTTGTAGGATTTTTCATCCTCAGCCCTTTCCCAGGGGGTCCCAGGAACATATTTTTGCACCCTGGACAAGCATCTCCTCGGGGTGGACTGATCAGACTTTCTCTCAGATGACTAATGAGGGTCCCTGTACCCCCAAATCTTGTTCGTGCTGCCCCTTGTTCTGAACATAAACTGCGTGCATTAGAGATGGCAGGGACATTTGTCAACACAAGTGTGGCAAAACCTGAAATACAAACCTAAATATGAATCAAACAATCTAAATTAAACGTTTTTATCTCCACAAGTATCCAATTTATCTTTCATTCCACCTGATTCATGATCCCTCTCTCTCTCATTTACAGGCCCAAGACCTATTCAATGTATTAAACACCCCTTTTAGTCTGACACACACGAGCCGACGCAGTACTCACCAGTTTGCAAAGCATACACCAGTTGACACAAAATTTCTTAGACATTCAGAAATGAATGTCCCATGAAAAGTCTGAGTACTGTAACTCTGCAAAGTACCCCTTCATTGACTTTAATTTTTGTTAAAGTGTTTAGTGTTTTTGTCTTGTTTGTAGTATTGTAGTATTACGAATAGCCCTTCAGCAAAAAAGGACAGAATTTCTAGACGGTTTCTCAGGAGCCTGTCTAAATCTCATTAGGAACTAGCAAGCTATTGGTATAGGACCCATTGAAAAAGTATGTATACTGCATTTGATTATAGTAGCCTCTTTTTTTTTAATTGGAAAAGGCAGCTTGGATTGCTACATAAAAGGCATTGTAAAGTCCTTGAAGGCACTTAGATGTCATTAAGTGTGCATTTCTTTTTACCCCTTTCTGTCTTCTTTTCTTCCTGTCTTTGAGTCTAGCAAATGCCTATACAATACTTGTTGTTAAATTGAACAAAAGCAGTATACATTTCTGCCTTTTCCTGCAATTCATTAGAAATGGAAAGAATGAGTAATGCCCATTTATTTGTTCCTATTTGCTGTACTTGTGAGAAAGAGTGTCTGATATGCAGAGAAAAAGGTTGCCTGTAATATGGGGCAATGAGCCTCTCCTTCTGACCTTGTATTCCTATCTAGTTCTACTCCAAATTCCTCCTTTACTCCTTTTTTTCTTTTTGTTCATGTCTTATATGTGGAAGGAAAAATATACTACATCTCCTCAAAATTCTGTTTTCATTTATTTGAATACAAATCATCTAAACTGGGCGTATAAGTCAGTGTCATAGCATGTGCAAGACCCTAAGTTCCCAGTACCACCACCACAACAAGAAAGTCACCAGTTTTATCTTCAAACCAAGTGAATAAAAAAAATCACTATTTAAACTAAATAACTGAATACAACTGAATATGAATAATGCACAATTGCTTCAGACCACAAACCGATACCCTTGTCTACCAAAATCACAGTTAATGATGGCCAATGACCCAATGCTAGTTTAACCTTCTTGCCTGGAATGAGGTCACCTGACTCTTGTAAAAGTCACCTTCCACATTTGAGCATTCTGACTTTGGTGGGTAAAGGAAACAATGAGCCTTTTTGTTTGTTTCATTGTGAACACTGAGACTTCTCTAGTGATACCCGATAGGTAATGCGTCATTTTTGCACACAGAATTTGCTCTTGAAAAGTTGAGTCTAATCAACATTTTGTAAAGCAAATTCAATTTTAAATACTCCAAAAAGAGGTCTAGCTATTTAAAGAGATTCTTTAGCAGAAAAAAAGAAAGCTATCTTATAAAGCAAAGAATCTTTACATAATTAGAGTTAACTCTCAGTCGTCTGTTTCTCAGATTCAGTGGCATTACCACGTTTTCTAGAGGGAAATATTGCTTTACAGTGTATTGTAACAGTATTATAATATGCATGTAATGGCATACTTCTTACATACCATGCTTTTAGGACATGTTGTGAGGCTGCCACTGTTCTTATTCTTTTGTGACAAAGGAGAACCATCTGTTATATCAGGAATGCTAAAGGTGTCTGTGCCATTTTACACAACCTATGAAAAGACAAGGTCTTACCCCAGAGAATTTAGCCCATAGCAGTTGACTGTGATTCAGAAGATAATAGTATTTAACTGAAAATTATTTAAGTACATTGAAGATAGAAAGTTTCATATTCAAAGCCCAATGTACCTCCTTTCCTTTTCATAAAGAAGAAGCTGTGGGACTATAATTTGTTCTTGTACAGAAGTCAAGTGTGGTGAACACATAGACTTGGATTATTACTGGGCAATATGATTCTGATCTAAGGAACAGTGAAGACAATATGAACACTTCTTGGGCCGTAGGATTTTGATCCCGCTGAGTTGTTATATAGTTTCGGCACATCTGGCATAATGGCAAGATTTCTTCTATGCAACAGGTGGCCACCAGTTAACTCTAACAAAAATCACTGAATCAACACTAATAATAATGCTAGCTATTACCATTATTATAAAACACCTACAATATGCCAGGCTCTATCAAATTCTGTATATTAGCATTGATTCTCATTACAATCCCACAATGTTATTCTGGCCAAAATATAAAATAATTCATTAACTTACTCATATTCACTTACTTGTTCAACAAAAATCTTTGAGTGCCTGCTGTATATAAGAAAACCAGAGCTCAGAATTGTTAAAAATCATGTCCAAGTCACCCAATAATAGTATATGACTAACTATATTACTGGGCACAAATCCTGGCAAATTAATTCCAGTGTTAGTATTCTTTTCATTACTAGTAGTCTCTGTCTCTGTGTCTTTCTATTTGTCAACTCTATGTCCGTTTTTATTAATAATTGTATCTTCTTTGGATTGCAGCAATACAGTATAAGTAGAGAAAGTCAGAGGTGTCTGAAGTAGAGAAGGGTAGCCTCATCTCTTCCCAGCAACAGTCAACAGAACCTCCACCATCTTTCGGACTGAGAAGACACTAGTTTGAAAACCACTGTACTGAGTCATTTGGGCAGCACATTCTGGATCACAGTGCAGCATGATCTATATCAGGCTCCTCTAAGAGGTACAGGGACTTTTCCAGAGAATAAGCAACTATTCTAACATTTTTTCCTAATTTTATTATCTCTTCTACTCTTGGTCCCTGTACACCTGTGCCTGCCAGCCAGCCACTGAACAGGACTCTGAATGAAGTGACTTTGTTTTAGTTATTTAGTTCTTTTCCTATTCAATTTCTTTGTCTTTAAAATTGGAATAACAGTAATGATGGCAACAATATCTTCTCTGGAGTGGTAGTTTAAGTATGGAATGTACTGCAAACATTCAATAAGAAGCAGTTTTTATATTGTAAGGGAAATTACTAAGATTGATATTTCATCCTTGGTAATATGAGCATTATATTGTTTTGGGCGTCAAAGTTTAGAAAAATTTGATAAGTTTTCATGTTTTTTAGATGAAAATGACTAGGAGGGTGAGGAGTTTTTTTAAAAGGATGGATAGTAATAAATTACAGAGTGGGAATATTAACCCTAGAGATAGAAAGTGGACAGGACCTCATAGCATCTTCCAATGCTTACAGCACCATCATTAGAAGATTAATTTATCCCACTCTAAGAACTCAAAAGAGAATCGAAGCACAGTGGAACAGACTTTTCTAACCACATATGAGGTCACCATCTACACCATTTTCAAACTGGGGGAATCATATTCTTGAGAATACATTTAAAAATTTCCTGGAGGGATGTGGGAATATGTACTGAAATTGTATAGTTTTGAAAGAATAATTTTCCCAAATCTCTACTTTTATGTATACTTTCTCCCAAAATGTATGTGTCTGATGTTAAAATTTATCCTTCACATTTCTTCTCATTCCTCCTCTTTTACAAAAGAAAATCATACCTGTCACCAATCCTTTATCATGCATTGCTCAGGGTATAAAATCTTTGGGCAACTAAATGCAAAACTATCTTAAGGATATATAACTCCTTGGAGAAGTAAAAACAAAGCAAAAAGATCATCTGTAAAAGGTATTGATAAAACAGTACTTTATTCAGGGATGAACTCATTTTAAGGATCTGTAACTTACCTACCTATTATGGCTAATAACTACATTGTCTTTCAGAAGTCTTGTGTGTTCAAAGGTGGGACTTTTGGAAGGTGATAAGATCATGGGCAAACCATACTCATCAGTGATGAGTTTATAGCTAAATGTGATGGTAGGAGTGGGGCACCAATCCATTGATGAGTTTATAGCTAAATGTGATGGTAGGAGTGGGGCACGGTGGGAAGAGGTGAGTCACCCACCGGAGGAGGAAAGGCGAGCCTTTGACAAATACATCTCTCTCCCCTGCTCCTACTCTCTCTTTGCTTTCTGACTGCCCTGAGGTGAGCAGCTTTCCTCCACCTTCACTTCCTACCATAGTGTTTCTACTTTGGAGCCAATGGAATATGGACTAAATCTTTCAAAACATAAACTGAATTAAGTCTTTCTTCTTTTAAGTTGTGGGTGTCTGTTACTATGTCCCAATAATGATAATACTAATACACTATGTATGTATTGATTTATTTTAGAATATGAAAGAGAGATAGTTATCAGAAGGATGAAACTATTCCAGATTATTTAAAATATGAATCCAGACATTTTTTTCTGAAAGAAATAAGCCTGATTTGTCTATTTGGTTTGATAATTTTAACTGAATTTTCTCAATAGATAGTAGGGAAGACATACAAGTTGAAAGAGCTACATCTATTGACCCAAATACATTTATATTTGGACAAAATATATTTGAAGTACATTTGAAATATTGAATATACCAGAAGACACATCCTTTGCAACTAAATTTATGATTTAAAAGGTTTATATATCAACTTAAAATGTGTAAAGGACTCTCCTGTCTTTCAAAATTGTTTTAGAGCACATACATGCAAAAACTTTGCAAATTACTATTTTATAGTCTCCAGTTCCTGTTGTAACATCTGGAAAGTCTCAAACTCAAACTATACCCATCAAAAGTGTCACAAAAATTATTTTTATTTTCTTTTTATCTTATGGAAAAACATTTTCATAGCCAAGTAATGATAATAACAATAGTTATTATACTATGTATTGTTATCTTCAAAGTAGTTAGTACAAGATGTAAATGAAAAAGATTCTTACAAAAAAAAGACAGATATAACACAAACTTTTTCAATGAACTAAGATAAACTTTTAGTATAAATGAAACTGTATTTATCTATCTATATCGATATATTTATATCGATATAGATAGATATATATCTTATTGGAGTGGGAATTTTAACCAGCTAGCTTCTTTAATTTCATGAAATACAGAAGAAACTCTATAAACTCTTACATATCTTTCAGATTAAGGTCTAGTTACCAAACATATTTCATCCCTTTATGCCTCTAAATAAAAGCATTCTTTCTAATCAATCCTGTGAGTCAATTAAATCTGAATATTTGTGCAAAACAAAGATTCCTCATGCTATATCACTTCAACAGAACAAATATTCACTGTGTTGCTACTATTTGCCACAAATTGTGCTAAGTGCTTGCTACACAACTAACCAAGGAAAAGACCCTCTAATAAGGAATTTTCATTTTGGATACATATAATCACATTCTGATCTGGCCAAATGCAAAGAATCTCTTCTTTCCTTATTACATTTAATGAAATATTTGGTATGTCAAAGAACAAAAGAATATAAAGTGAATATTATGATAAATAAAAAATTCGGGAGACTGATAAAGATAGATAGACCAGCAGATGTCAAATAACTGATAATATCTATGTGTCCAACAGTTCTTGGATAATGAGAGTTCTGGATCATGACCAGAAACTCCATGACATATGGTTCTTTCAAGTGTTGTAGGCTGTGAATCTGTTTTTTACAAGAAAGATAAACGGAAAAATATTTCTACCCTGCACAATAAGATATACCTAAACCAACAATTATTGGCGTTGTGGGCCAGATATTTCATTTTAAGAGGGTGTCTTGTGCACTGTAGACTGTTTTGGCAAGCATACTTCTATAGATTATCCCGCAAGGTTAAGTCCAATGGTTATTCAGAAAAAAAACTAATATAGGTACTTCTGTGAAGAAAGTTTTATAGCCATAACTACAATACCAAGTAGTTAACCATAACAGATAGAGATTATTCAGATGGACTTGTTCTAATTAGATGACACCTTGAAGAAATTTTTCTCTACCTAATAACAAAAGAGGAATTTATAGTCAAAGCACTTGGGGCATTCAATGTTGTTGTTGACTCAGAAAATGGAGGGAGCCCTGAGCAAACCAACATCTGTGTCTTTAGGAGAGGGTTGAAAGCCAGTGAGGATTGGGGAATTCAGTCTTAACAACGTAAAGGAACCAAGTTCTGCCAACAACCTGAATGATCTGAAAGTAGATTCTTTCCCAGATTCTCCAGATAAGACCTAAGCCTGATTGACACCTGCATTTGAGCTCTATGATACTCTAAGCAGAGAACCTGGTTGAGCCCCCCACTTCCTCCACCCTGCCGGACTTATGACCTACAAAATTGTGAGGTTGTGTTGGTTAAGTTTCTAAGTATGTCATAATTTGTTATATAACAACAGGAAATTGACATAGATATTTAACAGCATGTCTGGATTCTACCCACTAGAAGCCAGTAGCATCCATCCTACTTGTGACAGCCCAAATATCTCTGGATAATGCCAAATCATGAGAAGGATTTGCAAAATCACTCCAAGTTAAGAACTATTGGTCTAGATGTAAAACTTGTCTCTGTATTGTCAGAAGACAGTGGTCCAACAGAAGAGATGGGAATCTTGGGTCCTACCCATATAGCCTAATGTTTTCACTTACTGTTTTCCACGAGTTGTTGAATTTGAGCAAAAGAGACTCATGTGTAGGAAAAGAACATCAGGCATTGTCTAAAAAATCAATCTGGAACAAAAGCAAAAAATGTTTAGTCCAGGGGTCAATTTGGGGAAGAACAAATAATGACAACACAAATTGTTTTCCTCTGTGATAAGTGGAAGTTTATGCAAAGAAATGGAAGGCGATCTTGTTGATTTGAGTATAGCTTTGTATTTTGCTTTCTATAACACAAAAGAGCACAGCAAGAAACGCTTGGTTCGGATCACAGGTGTCTTGGTTGGTACACACTGCACAATGCTGTCCAAGAGTCTGACAAAACACTGACAGTAAGTAACTTGTTCCACATTGTGGATGGCCATCTGAGTTCCTCTTCTTTCTTTTTTATGAGGTAAATATTACTGTATCATTGTAAGTCCCAAGGGAGCAAGCCAACTAGCTCTCTAGTTTCAGCGTTTTGTCTTAGTTTTTTGTTCATTCTACAGTTTAGATCTAAAGTGTCCGCTAAAAGCCTTATTGTTCAGAGGTAGCATTTTTGAAAAGTAATTAGATCTTCAGGGATCTAATTTCATCAACATATTAATCTATTGATGAGAGTACAATTTGATGGCATTATTGGGAAGTAACAAAAACTTGTGAGATGGGACCTACTTGAAAGCAGTGGGTCATGGGGTTGGTATCTTAACCTTGACCTCTTCCTCTCTGGTTTTTTTCCTCTTCTCTCTACTTCCTAGTTACTATGAGACAAGCAGCTTTCTTCCATCACAGACTTCTACCATGATATTCTACCTTAGGCCCACAGCAATGGAACCAGCCAACTGAACACTAAAACCTCTGAAAGAGCCAAATAAATTGTTTCCTCTTTTAAGCTGACTTCTCAAGTATTTTGCCACAGTGATGAAAAGCTGACTCACACAGTCTGTATATTGTTTTACACTTGAAAAAGAAAACAAATGAAGCAATAAGATATGGCTTTCAAATAGCCTTGGAGTTATCAATCACAAAGTCTGACTGACTAGAAAAGAAACATAGAGGACAGCTTGGATTTCTTCCAGCTCAACATGTTATGTTTGTCTACATCAACGGCTTATCAACTATGCTTTTTATTATGGCAACAGGATGCATAGTAAATAAAGCTGATTCTGAGGAAAACAAGATAACAACAAAGTAAGAGAATTAACACACTGAATAGGCACAGTTGACATGATCAAGTGAAATTGTGTTCATAGAAATATTCTCAAGCTTCTAGATGAAAAACTGAGAGATATGGTGATTTCTTAGGTAATTTTTAGTTGAAAAATGGTTCTGTATATTTTTAAATCTCAAATATAACATCAATTAACTGAAATATCTAGCCAAAGACACATAAAATTCACAAATTGTTCAGCTTCCTCAATGCTTGGGCCTATTGTTAGCAGAAAATCTATAGTATGAAAAGGAAAGATGGGAATATGTAAATATTTATTTTCTTCATTTCTCTAGCTTATATTTCTCTTTTATCCCTATCACTCATCTCTACATTACTAGACAAGATTCTTAAATCTCTGAAGCCAAAGTAAAAAAGAAGGGATCTTGGGGAAAAAAGGGAAAGGGAGGCCAGCAGGGACGTGCAATAAAAATGACCAAGACATGATATATATATCTATCAATTTTCCAAGATGAATGTAATTATTATGTATCACAAACATGTACAAAAAATAAAAAGAAAGAAAATTTTACCAAGACTCATTCTGTTCTAAAATTTAGATTCTTGATGCCTAACAGATATATTCAGGTTGAATTGGAATGGGGAACTTCCTCTTTAGACCTGTTTACATTTGCCCTTTTACTTATATGTCACTGAGAAACTGTTTCTTCACCTCTTGGAATTTAATAATTCTTTCAGTTTCTTGCTACTTAATTCTAACAGAAAACTCTGGAAAAGAACATTTGACACTCACTTAAGAAATTTCCCACCTAAAAGTTAAAGGAACAAGGTAATTTTACACCAAATTCATCTAATTTCCTGAAGGTTGTCACTTTCCAAGCTTTAAGAAGATCCCAGCAACAAGTCAGAATCATCTCTTAGCAGTCCTTCTTAATCCATGAAGCAGAGGTCCTAGAAAAATGTTCCCATTTCAAAAATTCTCTCCATTCAGCCTCATGTTCCTCATTGCTGGACCTGCACTCCCTCAAAAGTCCACTTTCAGGTGTGTTCTCTCTGATTCTGTCAGGATGTATGACAAAGGTTGTGCAGCCCTTTTGCTA
>RJWT010003260.1:0-37187 GCA_004365215.1 Cuniculus paca | reverse complement strand
TTGTTATCTTCAGAATAGTTGCCTACAACTTCAGACATATTACAATCAACACAGAATAGAGTAAAATCAATCAAACAAAGCAATGAAAGCAATACAGTGTTTCTAAACAAGATAATTGAATATTCTCGATGGTTACAATTAGATATTTAGTTATCTTTAAAATAACTGTCCATGCCATCAAGTATAATAAAATCAAACAAATCAGAATAAAATGAAACTAATCAGAACAATGAAGACAAGATGAGTTTCAAATCATGAAAATAGATTAAAAGTGGTCACATCCTTTACTTTTTAGATAATTCCTTGTTTTTGATTTTCCCAATATGTATTGTGCATTTTGGATCCCACTAACTCCTTTAGTTTGTTATACTAGGGAGACAACACGAAATTCACCCATGTGACTCTGAACCATTTCATCCATGAGCATGATCACCAGTTGCCTCTATTCACCTATGAAAGCCTTGAGATTATCTTCCTTTATAGCTGAGTAGGTTTCTACCACATAAAATACCATGTCTTTCTTATCCATTCTGCAGTTGATGGGTAAGCTACCCCTACATTTTTTTTGTTTCTACTTCCTGTCACATAGAGCATTGTTCTCTCTCCTTTGACTTTCAGTCTGAATTTTCTTTCTAGTTAAATGTGTTTCTTGTATAAAGCATATTGATGGATCCTGTCTCCTGATCCACTCTGCCTGTGTTTCTTTCTGTTGGTGCATTGAGGCCATTTACATTAACAGTTATGGACGTCTTGCACTGCATTGTCTCTGCCATGATATTTTCCTGCCATTGGCTCCCTATTTTTCCCTCTCCGTTCAACTGACCAGCCCTACTTGATGGTCCCTCTCTGCCGTTGTTCCTGAGATCATGGTCCTTTTTATCTCTCTCTAGAATGTCCTTTAGTATTCTTTATAGGGTTGGTTTGGTGGTTATGAATACCTTGAGTTGTTCTTTGTCATGGAAGTCTTGCTTCTCCATTAATTTTGAAAGAAAGTTTTGCAGCGTACATCAGTCTGGGCTGGAAGTTGTTTTCTTTCAGGACTTGCAATATTTTCAAGTGGTTTTGCCAGCTTTCAATGGAGTATTTAATTTCTTTGATAGCTCTTTGAATCTGTTTCATGCATTCTAAGTCTCTTTTATATTGTTCATTCATGGTTTCCCTCATGTTCCTATGCTCTATTTTTTTAATGTGTCTTCTATAGAGATGCTTAGCAATTCTTTTATTATGTTTTTCATTTCTTCTTTTACTTGGGATAGAATTTCTGTTCTAATTTCTCTTATAGCTTTATGAAGTTGTTTCTTTACTTCAGTTGGCATCACTGCAGACATTTCAGGTGTGCAACTCTCAATCTCCTCTGTATTTACCTCTCCTGGACTTGTGCTGCTTGGGTTTGGATGCCAGAGGTTGCTCTCTCCCACTTCGTCTTTGCATATTCCTGATTTCTTCCACACACATGGGTAGTGTGGTCCCAGGCACCTCCGGCCTTGGCCACAACTTCTCTGAAGTGAGACTGTTCGGCTTTTCTGGCCAGTGCTGGCTACAGGCATCTGACAGTGGACACCTGTGCCTCTGCACTGAGCTTGGTACCAACCCACAAGGACCTCCGGCATTTGCATGGGAGCGGAACTGGCCAGGACCTGTGGACCTAAGCTGGTGAGGAACTTATACGAGGTTGTCTGGACCACGCACCAGAGCAGAACTAGGTCCAAGAAACTTTTTCAGGTCCACCCACAACCTGGAGCTGCGAGGAAGAAGCCAGCAGCAGTCCTGGCCCCAGGCTTATACTGCCCAACTCCAAAATGGCTCCCGGCCAATCGCTGTCTCCCATAGGGGGAATGAGTCCTCCTCACTCATCACTAACCAGCGCAGGTCTCTATCACTGTCACTCTCTTCCAAGCCGTGCCTCTCCTCAGAGACCTCTGGGGTTGACTGCGACTGTGTGTCCCCAGGCTTAACAGCTCTTCTCGAAGGGTGAGTTCAGCTCCAGGGTAAGGCGCCACCAGCCAACACCTTCATTTAAATTCTTGTTTTTATTCTCTCTGTGGGCTTCAGTTCATATTTTAGATTCTTCCTGGTTCCAGGGGACCCACTTCCTTCCTTCTTGTTCTCTCCATGATGTTGTATTCTAGCATGTGAACTGTTTCTCTCAGAGAGAGTGTTTACTCTGTTGCTTACTGTTCCACCATCTTTCTGGAAGTCCTCCTAAGTTAATCATGTAACAAACAATCATGAAAATCTTTATGATTTCTAAATGTTGTATAGTCTGTGCACTGTGTCCTAATTTATATCTTTATAAATGAAATGACTCCCATTAGTTTTCATAGTTCTTTCTACTTATGATGATGATGCTTGAATAGAAAAAACTTCAAAAAGTATCCATAGTCATGAATTAAAAGAGAATGAGATCATCTACTAAAATAAACTGGAGCAGTTTGTTATATTTCTGGAAATCATGAATACAGTGTACAGCCTCATTACTGAGCTTAAATTTCCAATGGAAAAAAATAAGTGGAGAATATAATCATAAAATGATTTTAATATGTAAAATAATAACTGGAAGAAGATAGTTATTGACTCTGCATTAGATAAGAGCTGAGCCAATCAATTTCAGGAATGTTTGAGCTGCTCAACATCATGTTGATAGCTTAACATGAGTTTCACATGTTTAATAAGTAGCTTTTATGATGCTGTCGACAATTAAAAACTTGCAGAGGGCAGCAGAGTAGAACTGTTCATCTTATGGCCTGACAGCAAGAGAGCAAAGGGGCGCAGTTCAAAGCCTCAAAACCCTCCCAGGAGCTGACCTCTTCAAGATTCCACCAGCTTCAAATGGAGCCATGCTGGAAGAACAAACCTTTATGCATGGGTTTTTGGTTACACTTATCCAAATGATAGCTTCATAAAATCATATTTTCTATGAAAAATGTTAATAAGTTTTAGAAAGCTAAAAAGAAAATTTCATAGTGTGTGTGATGTAAATTGTGTTATAAATACTATGAAAACATGTCTGCATAGAATAAAGAGTCAAAAGAAATGTTCAGTATTTGTCTTTGGTTGCTGTTAGCTTCATACTATTTGTGTTGCTGCAATCAAATATTTGGAAGTACCAATTTAATAATTAGAACTAAAAACATTGTGGATGCAGAATAGTTGGGATTGGTAGTTCGAGAGGAAAGAACAGTATAATCCGCTCATAGGAATCCACATCTTAGGTCAGGGCACACTGTTAGGGTACACAGCCATACAATGCATCCTAGTAATTATGCCCACATTTTTCATTAAAATGAGGAAACAATGATTCCCATATATGACTTGTTTTATATGGTAAATTGTTTCCATTTCAAAGAAAATTTCTCTATGGCACAACATGTTGAATATGATTAGTAATAATGCATTAAATATCTCAAAATAATTAACAATTTCAATGATTTCACCAAAAAGAATGAATAAAAGTTCCAGGTGACAGACAGGTTAGTAACTCAATGCATACATGAAAACAGCACATTGTACCTCATATAGATGTACAAATATTACCTGTTAATAAAAAAATAAGTGAAAACCAATCAGAATGAAATTAAAATGATAGCATGTGGGAAATTTTTCCTGAATAAGGAAAACTGAATGCCTGCTAAGTCATAGGTTTCTAAATGTTGGAAACTGTGATGTCAGTACTAAAATAGCCATTATTCAGAGGTATTTTTGTATGTGTGTTTAATGAATTGCCTGAGGACACTTAATAAGAGGCAGATCCTTGACCCCCATCCCAGGTCCTTCAATTACATGGGGTTTGTGTCTGGGCATGGTGACAGGCATGCAGGCCAGGATTTCACCCTGGCTGACAATTACATCTTTGCTGGAAGCAAACATGTTAAGATATACATATACACCATTTATAGGCACTTGTGAAAATGAACCACAACCCTTCTATTATTTCACTTAAATTGTTAGAACATAAGAGAAAGCAATAGACTTGAATGCAAAATATTCATTTCAAAATTCTGAACAGTAGATATATGTGTAGAAGTACTGCTTAAATTTAGTCTTTCAGAAAGCAAACAAGAAACCATCATCATTTCAGAATGGCCATGAGACCTTCTGCTTAACAAAATCACAGCCTATCTAAGGTTTCTTTTCTGGATAAAAACAAAACGATACCTGAAGGGATATCTTTCTTTTACATTTCATAAAGACGGTAAACAAAAAAGGTAAAAAACATAAGCATGTCTGGTAGAGATAGAGAAAGACTCCTAGAAATTCAAACAATTTGGAGTGAAACTATCTGGAGTGAAATTCTGTGGCTAGGGGGCCAATTAAAAAGTGGAGCAAAGTAATTGTTCCACATAGGAGTTAACAAGACTGCCACCCAGAAACAAGGATTCAGCAATCGATTATCCATGGGAATATAACATAAAGCTTTGTAACTGCCTAGAATATTTCTGAGAGACACAGAAAAGAAACTAAAGAAAAGGTAGTAAGAAAGACTGATCACAGGTCACCCAATAAAAAAGAAATTCAAGATGCTTCTCATGTGATGCAACATAGCAAAAGATACTGATTTTGGAAATGATGAAAAATGAATGCATTAATTATTCTTTCATGGCAGAAATGCCTTTTGTGTAAACGTGCCAGTGCAAGAACATTGTCAAAATCACTTCAGGGGTAATCTGGGTTTTCAGCAACCCTTCGACTACTCCTTCCTCACCACTTCTGTACTCCTTTGAAATATCTCAAGCACTGAGTCTTTTTCACCTAGGTTGGTGTGTATGTTTGCGTGCCTGTTTGTGTGTCCATGTGATTTAAGAATTAGGACGTTTTACTTCATTTTGCTTTAGATTTTTGACTCCGCTTTTTAGAAAACTTTTTTACAATGGCTTATATTATTTAAAATATTTTTGATTGCAAGTCGTATTTACAAAATAGATTATATTTGGAGAATCTCAGCTTCTCTCTCTATCAGGAGTGGTCCACTTATAGTTTAGTTTATGTTTTCTGAGTTAGGACATAGGATATTAACTGTGGCATCAATTTGAATAAGAAATGCCTAACAGATAGTTTAACCCAGTTCTGGGTGTGTCTGAACCACTGATTTATGAAAGACAGAGTATAGATAGATAGATAGATAGATAGATAGATAGATAGATAAACAGAATTAAATCCATTCCACTACTGAACCCTGAGTGACACAGGGAGTGACAGATATATAACCTGTTCCTTTATGTGCTAACTGTTGCAAAAGTTTGAAATTATGACCTATGCTCTGTTTCTCAAATTTACTTTTATCTAAATCCTAGATTCATAAGAAAATAGGAAATTTTGTTTATGTGCATATTACATACCATTACATGTATAGTATTATTTCTGATTTTAATTATCATAACCATCTGGTAATACAAGATTTTTTTGTGATCAAATCTGAGACTAAGGAATCTTAATTATCTAACTGAATAACAAGGATAAGGATGTGAATTTGATGCTACAGGATAAGAAAACTGAAGAACAGATAATCATGTATTCTATGACTGGTTGTGTTATAAGTAGTCATACATTAAAGAGACAATTATACTGATAAGCATCATCCTTAATCAGGAGAAAAAGGGTATAAAATGATTTCCATTATCAAATTATTATAACATAGTTGAATCATATTAAAGGAAAAATCAATGAAGCGACATGGTGTCTGTATAGTACTAGCCAAAAATAGGGAGAATTTAGAAAGGAAGCCAAATCATAATGGAGCAATATACAAATAATTATACAAGAATAAAGCAAGACATAAAGTTTCAGATAATTTGTCCTTATGCTTCTTTTTTGGTCATGTCACTAATAAGTGAAGGGAAATCTTGTTATAAGATGTTGTGTTTGGCATACATTGAAATTTTCTTCTTTATTATTAATTTAATAAAATATTAATTTTAATAATATTTTGTTTTTTCTTCTTTAGTTTCTACTTAGCACTTAAATAGTTGACTATTTTAATCTTCTATATTTATTATTTTCCATGCATATCAAAATGCTTTTTCTTCTTCCACTGTCTCATGCTCCGTATCTCAAATATGTCATACACATGAGATATATGATTGTGTTTTTACCCAGTTGTATTTAGGTGTAACTGACATAAAAGGACCTACACATATTTACTGTGTAAATGAGTGTATACATATAGAAACACTTATGATGCCATCACCACAGTAAAGATAATAGATATTTCTAACATTTGCAAAATTTTCCTTACATCCATTTATTTTCAGGTGTATTTGTGTGTGCATAAAAGGATTTAACATGAAACTTACTTTTTAAAGTTCTTGGAGTGCTCACTACCATCTTGTTAACTAAAGGCAATGTACTAAACAGTAGATCTCTAGAAATTTTTCATCCAGCCTAACTGAAACTTTACACCATTGAAAATCAATTCTCCATCCTCACTCATAGCTCTCGGTAACCACTGCAATATTCATTGTTCCCACGGTATGATCTAATTTAGATACATCATTATAAGTGGAATCATGCTGGATTTTCTTTCCATGATAATTTACCTCACCAAAATGTCCTATAAGTTCATATATGTTGTCATCAATGGTAAGCGTGCTTTCTTTTTAAAATATCTAGCTAATATTAGTACTCCATTGTATGTATATAACACATTTTATTTTACATGTTCATTTGTTGATGAATACTTGGGATGTTTCCACATCTTGGACATTGTGAATAGTGCTGCAGAATACAGATAACTCTTTGAGATTCTGAATTCAATTACTTGGATATATTCCCAGGAGAGATGTACATGCATAAAATGGTAGCTCTATTTTTAATATACTGGGCGTATCCATACTGTTTTCTTTAACTGCTACCACATTTCTCACTCCCTGTAATGTACAAGAGTTCTGATTTCTCCACATCTTTTTCATCACTTGTTCTCTTTTGCTTGTTGTAACAACCTTCCTAATAAGTGTGAAATGATGCCACACTGTGCTTTGGATTTACATTTTCTTGACAATTAATGATGTTTTGCATCTTTTTAAATATCTGTTGGTCATTTGGATATCTGCTTTATTTTTATTATTCTCCTTTCAGCTACTTAGAATATTTTAATATTTACTCCATTTTCAAGTTTTATCAGGTCCTTTTTGGTCTCATCTTACACTTTTTACTTTGAGTTTCCATTTATCAGAATACTTCTTTCTTTGCTTTCACTGTGTGACTCCATGCTTACATATGTGTGCATATATATGTGTGTTTGTTTATGTGTGTGTCATATGTGTACATATGTATCTTATATAGACTCTTGCCTATATAAAATAAAGTACTTGAGTATGTATATATTGTGCTCATGCTGATTCTGTTGTAATAATTGTTCCTTTTCAAAGTTCATTATGCATGCCACTGATTTAATTAAAGTTAGATGGATGTGAACAGGGAGTTGGCAAGGGAAGTAACATGTAGGATTTAGATACACTAAACTTGGATAAACTTGTGTTGGTACAGTGTTCATACTGTGCATTCAGCAGTGTGGCGTCTTCCTATCTGAATGAACAAAAATCTCTGAAGACTTTGATGTAGCCCCATGGAGTATCAGTTGTTCATGTACATATTCCTTCATCTGCCTGGGCTAGTAGTCACTTAATGTAATCGTTACTGCCTCTCCATCTGTCCCCAATTCCTATGCTACAAATTTCTTTTAAAAAAGATGATATATCAGTGAGATCTCATTCATCTCCATGCTTAACACTCAGTTAAAAATATTACCCTACTGTTTTATTATTTTTCTTTGTCTAAAGTAGTTACCAATTTGTTCATTTGTTGAATATCTATGTTTCTTCTTTTGGCAATCATTAAGTTTCTTGATCATTTGTTTTATGGATATCTATTTGCAAACTTCTGTACTCAGTTTTCATATCAATGTATCCTAAACATTATGTCTGTTTCTCCACTCATCATTTGCCATTTAACTTTTGTTATTCCTTTTTTACTATAATAAATATTGGAGATTTTGAAATGAGATATGACAATATATTAGTTTTCAGTTCCACTTAGTCTTAGGAAAAGACTTCTTTATCCTGAGATACAAACATCTAATATTCTATGTATTTTTGCTTTTTTAAAATTTACTTTTGTACAATTGTCACAAAGTGGTTCCACTATCAGCACATTCTCCAGATTTATTTTAGAAGTGTATGCGTTTGAGAGATACTTTGTAAACATCATTGCTTAGGTTTGTTTCCAAGATTATTGTATATGGAGCTTTTCTTTATTTTTCTTATCTTCATTTTCACAGAGGGAAAAAAAGAAGAGATTTTTCACTCACTTGTATTTATCTTGCTGCCAGTTTAGAGTCTTCTGCTGTCTCATCCTTGGGTCTTGCCCTGTTTTCAAAGAAGCTCTCCAGTTATGTTTGTTAGCTCATTTTGGCTAAGGTTCATTTGTAGACTTAGCAAAACTGTGGTGAGGCAAGTGGACAGTGTGTGAAACATGTGCAGAAGAAAATGTTAAATGAAATAATGGGCAGGTTATGGTATGAACTAACAGAAGTGCTATTTCTGACTGATCTGCCACCAGATGCAGCTGGACAATTGAAGTATATGAACTTACTTGCCCTTGTAAAACTTACCTCCACATGCTGCTCAATTGTAACTTGCCACTTACTGATAGGACTTTGACATGAATCAGAAAGCAACTGAATTGCTATGGTCTCTGTGCAGTCAAACCTGTCTACTAACGTAAATCTGTATTTGCATGTGGTCTGCGGTGCCAGCATCACTGCCTCAGCTCCATCTCATATCATCAGGCATTAGATTCTCATAAGGAATATGCAATCGACACCCCTCACAAATGGGGTTCATGGTAAGGTTTACATTTCTATGAGTGTCTAACACTACTTCTGATCTGACAGTAGAAAAAGACATCAGGAGGTAATAGAAGCAATGGGGAGCAGCTGTAAATACAGACAAGGTTTAGCTTACTTACCTCCTGCTGTGAAACCCTGTTCTTAACAAGTTATGGGCTGAGTGTTTGGAATACCATGTCCTTGTTCCTTGAAGTTTCTGCCATAGAACCAGTCAACTCTAGATCAGAAGCTCTGAAACTGTAAGCCAAAATAAACATTGCCTCCTTTAAGTTGTGGATGTCAGTTATTGTGTCAGTAATGATAAAGTTGTCCAATACTCTCTATCCTTAAGACACGATTAAAATAGAAAGTCAGCTAAAAGGTGGCATAAAACCAAATAATTTTTGAAACAATGTCTTTGTTACTTTTCTTACAGCTGGAACAAAATACCGAACACCCACAAATTAAAGGAAAAAAAAGATTATTTTGGCTCACATTTAGTAGTGATTTCAGTTCAGAGTTGGCTGAATCCAGTGCAGGATGCCATGGCAGAAGGGCATTGCAGAGAGAAATCATCCGTGGTAGGGCAGGAAGCAAAAAGCAGCAGCAGCAGCCTGGCTTCTTTCTGTCCCTTCATGTTCCATTCAGGCTACAAGCCTATGGATTGGTGCCAATCACACTGAGGGTGGGGCTTCCATTATCCATCCACTCAGTCCCCATTTCACACCATTAATCCACATTCACAAATTCTAAACCTAGCTATCTCTGAGGAGTCCCACCTATGACCACACAAGGCAGGACATCTAGATATAAGCCATAACAGTAAGCCATAACAGTAAGAGATTCAAATGCATCTAAAATGTAGTTGAAATCTTAATATTTGAGCCTCAAAGAAAAAAAAAAGTCCTGTAACATTAGATGCCTTAAATTGAAAAGCAGTTTTTGTATTCATAAAGTTGGTTTCAGCTTTTTGACACAAAGTACAGGTAAACCACAGACAATTTAACCGTGAGCAGACTGCAAATGAGATCAACCTTGACAACATAAAGCTAAAGGTACAGCTGAAAGGACTGGGAAGTGGCAGAAAAAATATCAAGGAAATACTTTTGACATTAAAATGTTCACTGTATGTGTGGGAGTGGAAACTGATAGAAAAGGGTGATTTAAACATATTATCTAAAATGATACATAAAAGCAATTAAAATCAAATGTAGGAGCAAAGATTTTCAGAAGAGACTGAGTGGAGTGGATGTTGAAGAATGCGAATTAAATTTTTACCTTTCCAAACTGAAAAGCCGTATCTGAATATGATAAAGTAATAACAATAAAGCAATAAGTTTCTTTTGCAATCAAAGAAGTTACCATTACAGCAAAAATAAGAACAAGTTAAAATGTGCATCTCTACAGTATGTGATTAGGAACAAGGCAAGGGTGAGGTGAAGTGACGGAACAAAGCACATTTGAATGTTTTGTCACATACAAATATTAAACTGGTAAATATTTTAGAATAAGTTTTATAATACACTCACATGAAAGTATTTGATAGGTTGCTTTTGATGCTTGATTTGAGAGCTTAAAGAAATTATACAAATACTTGTTTAGTTGCTCCTTATATTCAAACTACTTCTCTTATTTAAAAATTAAAAGCATTTCTCCTTTCTCTTCATTATTGTGTTATTTTTTACTGTAGTTTAGCATTTCAAATGTCTTTGATCTGATCTAAACAAATGGGACAAGACAGTACATGGGGAAGAGCTCTTAAATAAAACAATTAAAAATTAGTTTCATTAACATGCTTTTGTCTTTCATATGTGTTTGCATAAAACAAAGGCAAGTTAAACTGTATTCAGCTAATTTGGAGCAAGATAGTCTATTATGTAACAGAGGCAATAACAAAGGAATATACATCAATAGGGCATATATTGGTATATAGAGTTAGATACAACCTGTGTTTCCCAGTAAAAGCAAGAAGTTATACAAAATAAAAATAGAAGGTAATCAAATATGGGTCTCTAAAAATGTTATGTGCAATGTTTTAAAAATACTTGCCAATAACAGTTTCCAACCTGTAAATTTATTCCCCTGCTCAACTGTGTATCTCCTCTTTCTTTGTAAAACTTGTGCAGACACCTTTTATTCCACACACAGTTCATGCAATTAAATTATAACTATAAATTCACAGTACGAAGCAGAATTTCTCAAGGGCATCGCTATGTGCATACATGAATTTCAGTGTAATGGAAAAAGAGCCAAATAAAAAAAATTACCAACAAAATAATGGAGCAATTCAATTCTGTGATTGTAAAAGTGCAGGTGTAAGATATAATGATGCAGTTAAATCCATGAAAATTTGGCAGATCATATCAAATTAATTTGATAGTGTTTTTGTTGTAGAGATGAAGGGTATTATAGCAGTGATGCAAATTTGCAACTTAAATTTTTCTCTAATAGGGGCCAAGTTACCCTGTTCAGCAAAATCACATTTGAAAAATTTGGCACAAGTCTCCAAATAATTATGTCAATTGAAAGGCTTCCTCATAAAGAAAAACTTTGAAAAAAAATTGCCTTCTAAAGATGAATGGAAGAAGCAATTAGGTACCTGAAATTGGAAACCTGATACAAATCACCTTTCATTAACTTATCATAAAATCAGTAGTCTGCATTATATAAACACAGATTATGATACCATTAGCCAGACCTTCCTTTATTAGTGAACATGACACAGGAAATGTTAATGGAGATTATAACAAAGACGCATACATTTAGAGAACTAAAATTATTTTTAAATTCAGAACAGCTACCTTCACATATCATTTACATAATAGGTGGCAAAGGAGTTATTTAAAATTTTAGACTTTCAGTAAGTTTGGCTGGAGTTTATTTGGCACAACAGATATGTGAAGACCCTTGCAAAGAATTAGTGAAATGTAAAATACATATTAATCTTAAGCTAGCATCTTATTTGATTGTCCTAAACTTTGATAGCCTTTAGTAAAACAGCCATTTTCATTTGAAATTGAGATAATATAAATTAAAGGTTGCTAGTGAAAGATTTTATGAATTGATCTTGCATTATTAGATTCTTAAGATTGAGTTGAGATTTAGCTACTCACTGGTTATAAAATTTTAACTCTAATAATCACCCTAAAATATCTTAATAAATAATAATCTTCCTGTAGAAATTTCTTCTGGTGTACACTGTTTTATGTATCACGAATTAAATAGTCTAAAGGCTCAGTAAATGCTAGAAACTGAAGTTTCTTATTCTCACATATAACGCCAACTAAAATACACTTATGTGAAAGAGTAAAAGTTCTTGATCATATATGTATAACTAGGATATACCTTGGTCTCTGGAGGTGATAGGAATACTTTAAGATAGCAGTTAATTGTTTTTACAACAAGCAAAAGGATGTGAAATAAGATATTTTCTCATTTACATGGTAAATATTACTGATGGATAATTCTGTGTTGTAAATTATAATCATGAAATTCTATGAATAGGATCCATAGTACTCTTAAAATGGTTTATTTCAAGTAAATATTGTATAAAATCATCATTTACAAAGGTAACATTATTATGCCTATAATTTCAAATGAAGAAACTGAGTCATAAAGAAATAATGTAACTTGGCCATGCCACACAGCTAGTACGTGGCAAAAATGGCCAGAAAACCAGCTCCCAGTCTCAAAGATAGTGGAGGATGGTTTAAAGACATTGTTATGAAATGAAAGCATTCTTATGAAAAATATTAAAGGCCAATTACAGTATATATTTTTGTCCTACTGCAAATGCAGCTTTAAACCACATTTTAAAATTTGCCTGACATATTACTATTTTGACTGCAGAGGTTATAGTGCACTTCGATGTTTTATTAAAGCGCCAATTGAATGGTTAAGAGAAACTAGAAAACACACAATAACAAAATCAGCAGGAAACAGGTCTCTTAATTATTATTCCTTTGAAAGCCAGTAAAGACAATGGAATCAAAGAATTATTTTTCTAAAGTAAGTATAAAATGTAATCATATGTTGATAAACACTTTTTCTTTTCTAAACTGTGATTTCTCTATTTCAAAATTTGAACAATAAACGATATTTACCTTCTCATAGCAATACAGACATGTGCATCTTCTTATCACTAAAATGTACATCCAGTCCTTCAAGAGCTAGTATCAACCAGAGTTTGTGCTATAGCCCAGTACACTGCAGAAAACAAGAAATCACCTATATGCAAATTGCTTACACTTGACCTCTTGATCACAGACAGTGGTTTTCCTTTCATGGAAAAGATACTTAATGTGCACATCTTCTTGACCAAATGCTAATGGCAATTGTTACCTTCTAGAAACTTCTATCATGTATTCATTGTTACACAATCATGAAAACATTATTCTTGTCCAAAAATGTTAGTTTTCATTAAAATGATGATTGATGGCCTCACTTTGATGAAATTTACTGCCTTTAAGACATATTCCATCATCTCAAAGCAATTAGCCTGTAAAATATTGGATAAGCATATTGGAAAGTCAGTTCAAGTTTCTGCTAGGTGACAATACTGTATGTTTGGGATCATTTTATGAGATGAAAAATAAGATCGAAAACTGAACTCTAACTATATTTTCACCTATTTCTTTTGTTGCCAGAGTACAGGACTAGCTTATATGTTATATGCATATGTATGTGCAAATGGATTTTATATATGTATATATTTTTTTGTACCTGTGTTATTTGTCACATACCTAGGTACCTGCTGAAATATTCCACTTTTGAACTTGGAAATGGCCATGTAACATTTCAAAAAATTGAAAAAATAATGTAAGTTACTTGTAAGTGAGGATTTAAAAACCAGGTTATCCTTGCTCTCTTCCACTCCAAGTTATGGTCAGCTACAATTTAGATTATGGCTAGTCCCTATCCCAGTATCCCAGAAAAATGATGAAGAGCAGAGCTTTCGCCAAACTATGACCAGAAAGTAGTTTAGTGAAAAAGTAAACCTGTGCTATTGTGAGGACTAAGACTTGTAGATTCCTACTGCGTTATTAACTAGATAGTTCTTAGAGGATTAAACAGTACATTGCAATAAGTAGTCATTACAAAAAAAAGTTAAAAGAAACAATATATGTTTTGTTCCATTTCATGCATGTGCATGTACATGTGTGTGTGTGTGTAACCTCTCACACTGCAATACTTGGCTGTCAGGCAGCAAGTAAACAAATTTTGGTGATTGAAAGAATGCTGTTTTCTTTAATACAGCAGTGCATCATTGGGAAAATACTGCCTGTGGTAATTTGGGATTCAGTTATGTGCATAATGAGCTTATATACTAAGACTAGAAGTTATAAAACAGACTGTTAGTGCTGTTTTGGTTGATCTTGGCTCTATTTTACAAGATAGTCCTAGAAAGAGATAAACTCAGACAAATACTAGTATACAAATACGAATAAAATGGAGTGGATGATTCAGAAATTCAAAAGCTTGCACTTATAAGGACTAGAACCCCTGCACTTGAGGAAAGATAGCCTCTTTAGCAAATCATGCTGGGAAAATTTGCTGGCCCC
This sequence comes from Cuniculus paca, assembly GCA_004365215.1. NCBI lineage: Eukaryota > Metazoa > Chordata > Mammalia > Rodentia > Cuniculidae > Cuniculus > Cuniculus paca. The sequence goes on along the minus strand of RJWT010003260.1, from coordinate 22,805 downwards.
ATGCTAAAAGTTGAACCTAGACTCATACCACTCACTATGCACTTAAGTAAAATCAAAATGGATCAAAGAGATATACTTAACCTAGTGGAATACAAAATAGGAAAACAGTTCTTGAACACATGAGTATAGGCAAAGACTTTCTGTACAAAATTCCAGGGGCAAAAGAAATAATGCCTAGAACCAACAAATGGGGTCACATCAAATTAAAATCTTTTTGACAGCAAAGGAAACCACCAACAGAGTGAAGAGATAATCTACAGAATGGGAAGCAAGCTTTTACTAACTACTCCTCAGAGACAAGACTCATAGCTAAACCAGAAATTTAAAAAAAATAGACCCCCAAATTTAAAGATGCAATTAAAAATGGGTATTTGAAATGTGTGAGCACTTCTCAGATGAAGAAACATGAAAGACAAATACATACGTGAAAAAATGCTCAGTATCACAGGTCATTTGAGAGATGCAATTTAAACAACATTGAGATTGCATTTCACTCCAGAAAAAAATAGCTACTGTTAAGAAATCAACCAATAACAGATGTTGGAAAGGGCAGGAGTTGGGTAGAGAGAAATCCTTCTCCATTGTTTGTGGGAGTATAGACTGGTAGAACCACTATGGAAATCAGTATGAAGATTCCTCAAACTAAAACTAGAAATTCTATTTGACTCAGCGGTTCTCTTTCTAGGTAATTTTCCCAAATAATTAAAAGCTATCATACCACAGTGATGCATGCATATCTATATTTATAGCAGGACAATTCATAATAGCTAAATATTGGCCCATATGTTCAAAAGTAGATAAATGGACAAAGGAAATATTGTGTTTGCGCACAGTGGAGTACTACCGCTGCATCAAGAAGGATCACCTTGAGCTATATGTAGGAAAATTGATGCACCTTTAGACCAAAATGTTAAGTGAAGTAACTCAGACACACAAGCTTAAGTATCACAAGGTTTTGTTTATATGAAAAATTCAAAATACGTATATAATATATGTAGCAATATTAACTATCTACCTATCTATGAAAGCCAAATAAGACAAAAGATAAAAATGTATCCAGCACAGACAATGTATCTAAAAATGTACCTTGATTTAGTACAATTTTCTTGCATATTTTATGTTCTTTGGCCTATTAGTCTGTTTTTCAATCTGTATATATGATAACTAACTTTGCAAGTTCTTATAAATAAGTGACTCTAATGCTAGAAAAAAAAGAGGGGTGGAGTTAAGGGGAAAAAAGAATTGAAATGTGTTTGTTCATATACCAGTTCCCTACAGTGAATGCAATCATGTTCTGCAAACTTGCGCTAATAAAAGTAAAAATAATAATAATTATAATAATTTGATAGACAAAACAGAAAAAGAACTTGCATTTCTAGAAGTAACATTCTTGCAATTATTTTGTGGGACTTTATTTTTTCCAACCTCAAATGCAAAAGATAAATCTTAAAGATCTATGATAAAGAACAAAAAATTTAAACTAAATCTTACAGAAAATTTTAAGTGATGAATGTATAATCTATGCAGGTATGAACATATAATCTATGCAATATGATTTTAAATGCACAAATTTAAAACCAAAGCTTCGTGTGTACTAGTATCCAATTAAAAGCCAAGAATAGAGTACTATTTAACTCGTTAAACTAGATGGAATAGAAGACTTCCAGCTGGTTATAAATATCAATTGTTAATTATTTTCTATTTATAAAAATGACGACCATGGCATGCATACATTTAGATCCTCTGCTTTTGTTATTTATTTAATCAGTTTTCTAATTGCTATTTGTCTACATTTACATAAGAGGTGTTGACCAAAATTGATTTAACCATTATTTTTTAAGTCATGAGTATTTAAGTATTTGAATAGGGGGGAATTAACATCACTCAGAAACACACACAGTAACTGATACCTGCTTTGGCAATCCATTTTAGTGGTAGTATTATAACACCTTTAATTTCACGAGATAGTTGCATCATGGTAGGAAAAAGCACATGGTCACTGGCGTTCCTGCATGTAAGTTTAAACTTAAGTCATAGCATGCACACTTTTGCTTGGTAGTCCAAGATGCAAAATGTGCCAGGGATTTGAGGTTGGCTCTAACTCCCAAATTTGCATGGATTTCCTCTTCTTTCTAACTTCAAAGCAAAATAAGACTGCAGTGGTGCAAGTTGATAGTTGCTCAGATGTGGAAAGCAAAAAGTGCAACATCCTCAACCACACGGTATGACCCAATTTCATGTGACACAGCCTTCTTCCTTTCCCTGGTCACACTCTAAATACATCACAGACATTTCAACAGCATCCTGTTTCTTCTGTGACTTCTGCCACATTTAGAGCACTTTTCAGGTCAGTCCTCCGTCACAAAACCTCTTCATCTAAACTCGAGTACCTAAAGTAAGTTCTCTTTTTCTCTGTGAACATTATAACATAAAATATGCAGTGTATTCTTACTTTAGGTCAGGAAAGAGGCAAAGATTATCCAGTATCACTTTTTCTTCTTCACATTCATTTTTTTGCCAGCACAGTATGGTCAGACATGGTTAACAAAATTAAAAATAATTAAACAGTCATTTTTGTCATTATTCAAACTATGATTGCATGGAAATTGTAGAAGATACAGGAATTAACATTATAAAGACATTATAACATTTAAAACTAGATCAATGAACAAAATGAAAGCTTACAAGCAAAAACAGAAAGGCTAACTTCTAAGCTATGGTAATTATAACAAAGATTATATATTACCTAGAAATAAATCTAGTAAGATATTTGCTGTACTTTATCATGAAAATCATGAAACTTTATCAGAGAGCCTGGGGTACATAATTAAATAGTATATTAATATCCTATTGCTGCTGTAAAAATGATGACAAACTGTGGCTTAACATGACATACGTTTATTTTCTTAGAATTTCGTAGGTTACCAGCCTGGAGTTTAATGAGGCCAAAATCAAGATGTCCACTGGGTGGCGCTGCTTCTCGGGGCTCTGGGAATCCTCTTTGACTTTCAAGAAAGTCCCTAGACTCATGAACCCTAAGCATCGCTATCACCTTGTTCCAGTTATCATCTCTCTTGCTCCTGCCTCCCTTTTCTTCTTTTATTATTACTTTGGGCTTATCTTGATCCCTAAAGGCAGCCCTTCCTTCTCAAGGTTCTTCACAGACATCTACTGTCTCCTGTTACATAAAATATATTCAGAGCTTCCAAGGATTAGACAATCGACATCTTCCAGTGGTCATTATTTTACCTAATGAACAGAGAAAAGCACTCTGTATATCAGAATAGGGAAAGGCAAGATGGTAAATATGCCATTATTCCCCACTGAATAATAATAATAATAATAATAATAATAATAATAATAATAATAAATCATTAAATCCCTCAAATTATTTAGACAGGAAAATTTGATCCTAACTTTAAATGTAAAGTAGCAAAACATGAACAATAATGATAACAAACCCAAAGTATTATACTAGGTAAGAAAAACTAAAGTAAACCAAGACTTTTTTATAGTAATTCACAGTTTTGCTATGGAGTATAGTATTAAACCTGCAAAAACCCATTGTTGCAGTCAATTTTAAAGTAAAGAAAAATAACTGGATCTTATCACAGCTCACAAAATTCAATTGTAGAAAATTAGAGATACTAAAATTTTAAGAAAATGTCTAAACAAGAATCCTTTAAGTGATATATAAAAAATGCACAAACCACTATGTTAAAGACTGATTCAGTCACAATAAAAATTATTTGAATATATCAATTTTTATCTTAAATCCTTTCAAATAAGTGAGACAAGATAGGAACTGTGAGAAATACTTGCACAATCATATCTGAAAAAGCAGAAAAATTGTATAGAATTTCTTCATATTGATAAGAAAACAAATAATTCAAAGTGGCTAAACACTTTAACAGATGTTCAGAGCTGAATGAATCTGAATGGCCAATACATATGTTTATAATCTTCCTTATAAATAGAAACATATAAATTAAACATACAATGAAACATTATTTGCTATTCGAGATTCTTTCAAAAATTTGGAGGGTATGACAAGTCAAAGTTGAAAATATCATGTGACAATAGTAATAAATATTTACCTCCGAGTAGGAGTTAATTACATTTACCTCCTAGGAGCTAAATGAAACAACCACTTAATACAACTACTTGATTCATTTAGAAAACTCAAAACACACATTCATGAATGCATGTAAAACCATTTTCTCTTAGATATACATTCTCAAAGATTATACCTACGCCCAAGGCAATGGTACAAATAATGTTCAATACAAACTATATATAAAAATTTAAAACTCAGAAGGAAGTTGCATGACTACAACAGAAGAATGGATAAATATATAATAATAAGATTTGTTCCAAACAAATATATTTTCCTAAGAGTTGTAGCACTTCATTTTTGAGTAATATATCATGTTGATCAATACAAATTGAGTTACTAAACACATTTTAAATCTTCATGAAATTTTGAATGACTCATTTAAAACACAATAGAAGGTAACAAATGATTTTGACACAAGTGCAGGTTTTCTTTCAGTTGTGGGTCACAAAGAACAAAGGGATTAAAAGTGAACAAAATAATTTAGGAAGCATGGAAACAAAATACAAACTTTCTAATTAACTAATCCCTCATATAGATAATTAAGGTTAGAAAATATCAAAAATTAAGTAGAGAATAATAAAATAAAATATGCTATGCCTGAATATGTGCATACTGCTGATTGAAAAAAATGAAGACCATTTAAAATGCTATGACATTTGGATGATTGGACATAATAAGAACACAGAAATTGTGAAAAAGAGAAAAACTAAATCATGACACAGAAGACAGTGAAAGAGAATATTCTTTAAATATTACTATGTACTGATGATCATTTATTTCTAAGCAGCAGTGGGATATACAGGATAGAAAATGGTTTTACAGGGTCAGAGATTTAGCCCAGCAGTTCAAGCGCTTGCCTAGTAAGCGCAAGGTTGTGAGTTTGATCCTCGGTAACAAAAAAACAAACAAAAACAAACAAAAAAAAATGGTTTTACTGTTCTGAAGAAAATATTCAGACAATTTATCATCTTAAAAAACTAATACAAAAGGACATTGGGGGACATACATAGAAATATCAAACCAAAATTTACCTATAAACAGGCAGAGTTCAAGAAATACTTTTAAAGAATTACACCCAAATAAGCAAGCATTGGGAAACATCAAAGTATTTATACAAAAAGAAAAAAAATTAAAAAGTCAAAAGTATACTACATTTGAAATAAAACACTAAATGTTCTTCAATAAGTATTAATCGTAGTTAAAAAGTCTTACCAGGTTTTGCATTGCTTTGTTTAATAGTGCAGTTTGGTAAACATATATAAATATAAATATTTTGGTTAAAACTATTTGTTGCACAGATGATGAGTAAGGCACTATGTCTTCTCTTATTTTCTCTGTCTGTCTGTCTGTCTGTCTGTTTGTCTCTCTCTTTCTTTCTCTCTCTCCAGCATTTCTAGTTAATCTCCATTAATATACATCTTCAATTCTAGTCAATAAAGGATTTTTGTGTTGAAGAATATAACTGGGCAATATACTGCTCGTATATAGTGTATATACCGGAAACAAAAAGAACATGGACCTTCTTTAGCCCAAAGAAAAATTTATAAAGCTTGAAACAAATATTGGGGAGAAAAACAAGTGCCAACAAACACGCACCTGGAACCTAGAAGAGGCTGCCTTCCTTCTCCACACTGGTGACATTCGCAGCCCACCACAGGCCACTGGGTTAATTCATAAAAACGTAGTCAAAATAACACCCGAACCAGAAAGAAATGAAATGTTTCCATAATGTTCAACATAAAAGAAAATGAAAACATTATTTCAAAAGAAATTTCACTGAGAATAATATATATTGTAAAACAGGACAAAGTGATGCTAAAATAGAGAATTAGAAATCACATTAACAAATCAAATTTCCATTTAGAAATCTCCACAAAACCCACACAATAAGCCCAAATTGAGAGGAAATAAAGAGGTAATAATTTTTAAAACTGAAGACAATCACCACGTAGACTTCATTTATAAAAGCATAAGTTTTATGGGGAAAAAATCAATAAAACAGAAATGCCTGATCAAAATAAAAGACATAAAACTTTCTGCTAATATATGGAAAAGTGTGGAAAACATAAATAATTTAGTGGAAAAATGTACACTACTGAAATCAGCTGTAGAAATTGCAAATCTCTGTGGTTTACAGTTTAGCATAGAGAAAGTCATGTTTTACCTCAAAAAGTATCAAAATGGCTTAGCAACTGTACCTAAGAATTCTATAGAACACAAATGATCTGAGTATACCTGAACTAGAATATGGTATTTTAATGGGCTGGCTTGAAATCAGAAACCAAAAAATAGAACTTCACAATGGAAGAAAAGACACTTAGTGCTCCAAAATAATAAGATTAATATTACATACTCATTCCCTTTTAAAATAAAGACCATCATGCAATAGTGGTGAAACCAGAGTTCCTAAAATTGGAAGCTCATATAATTTGAGAAAAAGATGTTTTTTACAAGAAAAAAAAAAAAGACAAGGTTGTGGATACAAATTAAGAATAAATCCTTGAAAGAGGTCTGACTATGTAGCTCATAGTAGAGAGTCCACTTACTATGCACAAGTCCATGAATTTGATCCCAGGATTCCTTCTCCTGCTCTCCCACAAAAGCCTTGGAAAGAGATTCTTATTCAAAGGATCTAAAGTCACATTTGCTTCACAGAAATAATCACTCCTGTCCAAGAATCCTGCAGCAATCATCATTCCTCATGTGAAGCATTAAATGTAATCTCATCAAGTCACAAACATAAATAAGGCATTCATTATCCACAGTTAAACTCAACATGGGACTGACTACTTCCATCAGCAGTGATGGGAACACATTCTGAAAGAAAAAGTACATGTGTATGAAAAATAAGAGAATAACCATCATTAGCCTCAGGTAGTATGTGGGTATGCAATTAAATAGACAAAACTCATTGGAATCAGAAAACAAAATATTAGATATAATAAGCAAAACCAGCAAGACTACATAATAAATAAATAAAATCAGTAATTTTTCTCAATTATCAAAAATTGTCATGTAGAATGTAAGACAGAAAAACACATTTTCAGTAACAAAACAAATAACATTTTCTCTAAATAATCTTAAAATAACTTCAAGGTGTGTGTGTGTTTATGTGTGTGTGTTTACAAAACTTTCTGAAGGAGATACAAGAAATTAATATAATATACCGTTACTATACAAAAGCATTTCATGTTATCATTAATCTATAAATTTCAAACCACAAATGCAATGTAATAATCAAAATATCAGTAAGATTTTGAATGCAAATTGGCAAGAAAACTGTAAAATACATCTGGATTATACAGAAAGTGTGTTTTTCTTTTTAGTAAAACAAGATAAAATTAACCTTTGAAAGTGAACAATGCAGCAGTATTTACTATGCTTGTAATGTGTGGATGCAACAACTCTAAATCTAAAATATTTTCATCATTCTAAACTGAAAACCAACACTCTGTAAATTCTTATTTCCTATTCTTCCCTGTCTTTTAAAATGGAACCTATCAATCTTTATTTCATTTTGTCTGTATGGATTTACCTACTTCAAATACTTCATATAAATGAAGTCATATGACTTATTTGTGGCTCCTTATTTCCATTATCATGTTCTTTAAGCTTACTAACTTATTTGCACTACCGTATACGCTATCTTTCATTCTTTTTTAAATATCTGAATGTTATTCCATTGTAATGTGCCTATTTTATTTTATTTTATAAGAGGATAAAACTAAGGAAAATACCACGGAATAAAACCAATCAAAACAAACCAGTATAAGTGATACAGGACTGAAAAATGTTACGAAATCAACAATAGTTACCATAGTGCCTTTAGTTGTCTTCAGAATAGCCGCAGATACCTTTGTAGATACTAAAAATCAAACAGAACAGAAAAGAATAGAAACAATAAAAACAAAACAATGAATGCAATAAAGGACTTCAAAACAAGACAATAGTAAATGCAAAGTGGCTACCATAATATATCTTTATATCTTTGAAATAGCTGCTTATCCCATTGGACTTAACATAATCAAACAAAACAAAAGAGAATAAACCCAACCCAACAAAACAATGAAAACGATATAGGACTTCAAAACAAAACAGTAGGGAATCAACAATGGCTACCACCCTCAGAAGGAGATCCCCTGTAGGTGCCACACTGCATACTGCTATCTTCTGAACAGATGATCAGACCACTGACCCTAGACCTGCAAGGTCAGTGAAACACCGAAGCACCACAGGCATCCAATTGCATTTCACCTCAATAGCTGTCATCACAGCCTGTGTTTCTCTGGATTAGCCAATCACTTAAGGGGATGGGGGGAATGTTACCTCTTATTTGTCAGCCTGCATGCTGGAAGGGGCTGAGGTCTGGATGTCCCTACTCCGGTGGCAGCCTGCGCATGGCGCTGATTCCCAGGCAGGGCTTGCTTCCTGGTGGGGCCTCGTTCTCTCCCCCCACAGTCTGCAGATGGTACTGACTCACAGGGACAGGCTGTCCCTGCTCCAGTGGTGGCTGTGCATGATGCTGATTTCCAGGTGGGCTGCAGTGTAACTATTCTTGTAGTGATGATATTTGGATTGTTTCCACCTTTTAACAATTTTGAATATAATCGTGCATGCACATGTGTTTTTTTTTAGTCTGTTTTACATTGTTTTGTGTTTACTCTACCTTAAGAGATTTTAAAAAGAATAACAGAAAGTTCCTTTGCCGTATGATAAAATATTTAGTAAACACATGGTAACCTGTGTTTTCAGGGCAGTGGTAAAAAGAAGTGGTAAAAAAAGAGACTATATCATCAGAATGAAATCTTTGTGATTAAGATCCTATTCTGTGCTTGGTTATGATACAGCATAGAGGAGACATTTAATTCTGAGACGAAATGAAGAAAATTTTAATTTGATAGGAAAACTAGCAAAACAATTGAAAGAAGTGAAGTTAATTTAAATGCCTATTTTAATCATTACAAAAATAAAATCCAAATATTTCCCATAATATAACAATAAAACAATTAACAACGTTCTAATGCTCAAAAGGTTGTTTAGGTTATTTATAAATAACCTCACAATTAGAACAGAATAATACATAAGTAGTTTTTAAAAATTAAACATTCCTTTAAAATAAGAAATAATATAAAAAAGGTAAATGTTAAAAAATTTAGCTAAATTATTTTTAAAATCACTTATGGGATACAATTTATGAGGTACAGTAAAAATATTGACAGTCTGGGAGGAAATATTTGCAGTATATTTTGATTAACATCCAAAAATATAGATAATTTCAATAAATCACTAAGTTCAATTAATTAATAGGAAAATGAGGATATTCACAAATCGTGCCTTTACTTTGTACTACGTTGTATTCTGGAGTACATTATGTGTATATATGTAGAATAAATGAGAATTTTAATTTACTCCCCTGTAATAAACACTGTTATATTTTATCAAAACTGTATCATAGCTTAAATTACAGAACTACAATTAGAAAAGAAAGGTTATCACCAGAGTTGGAAATCTCAGTCTTATGTAATATGAGGCCATTTCATAATTTCTATTCAAGGCAGATAATGAGATGCTTGTTTCTGAATTACTCAACCAGTCCACAGAATGTACCTAGGTCAAACAAGTCTGCTCAACACACAAAAACATCTCTGTTTTCAATGTTTTTCCTAGCTACAAATGAACATCACTGAGTGAAAGGCACTCAAAAACTCATTTATTAAAAGAATATATTGAATCAATTCTTTACTTTATCTTCCATCAGTTTGATTTCATTTAACAACTTCTTCATACACTTACAATTTTGAGACAATTTTCTTATAAGATAACCACAAAGTCAAGTAATGTCACCTATTTTATGTTAAATTACAGTTACAGAAATACAAAAAAATTATGTAACTTATGGATGACTTTTTTTTAACCTAACACACAGAGAAGAATATAAAGCTACCCACACATACCTCCTCTTCTATTCATCAATGAAATAACTACCTTTTTTAGGGTAACATAACCCGGCAATTACTCTTGACAAATTGTTTATTCAGAACCTCTGAACACCTGTGCTGAGACATTCACTAACAAATCACTATTCAAAGGTTATGATTTTGAAAAATCTAAATAAATACAGCTTTCTGTTAAGAGTGCTCTTTAATTGCAGTTTTTTTCTCTTAAAGTTCTGAAATACTTTTGTGACAGTCCACTCTTAGTTTTTCCCTCCCAAATAATTGCTATGCTCACTGTCAACACTGTAACCACTTTTTTGCAACTGACATACCAACATTTGATTGGTAAATCCTGAGTCTTGCTAAACTTACTCTTGCATTCAAGGCTGAGGGAAAAATATTGATTAGGTTCTCCATGTGTTTGTATTCCATTCTTTCAAGCTAAAACTAGCGTGCCTCTTATAACCTCACAATTGAACACAGCTACTTTTGAAAAGATTATTTTAAAGGAAAAATGACGTTAAAAATGTCAATCACAGAAAACAAGTGAGGGGTATAATTAAAACAAGGTAGATATGCAAAAACTATACAAAAGTACCAGTTCCTCACTTCAGTTACCTGTTAGTAATCATTCCACTAATTTAATATGGTAGCCATACAGACAGGAGAATCAGCATGTTTCCAACAGAATAGCTTGCTTTTCTAAGTATTCTTTACACTGTTATTTACAGAACACTAGAGAGTTGTACTTTTAATGTAGTTAGCAAATAACTCTGATCAAAATCACTTTAATTAGTCATTTGAAAAGAATAGAAATCAGATTTATTAGAATAAACATGGATCTACAAAAACAGAGTGGAGACTCAATTTGTACAGCTCAGATCTTTATTTTAGGAGGTTTCAGTGGAATATACGGAATGTTGAAAAGTAGTTTTGAATTCACCGTATTGAGAACAAACTGAGGTATGTCAAACATACACTGTGATTTCTATTTAACTTCTAAATGCCTTTTGTAGCGACTTCTTTCAACTTTTTTTTTCCAACTTCTTTTCTTGCAAGGAGCTTAATACCTACTCCAATAATAAAATGGTAATTTAACAATGAGAATTTTATTAGCTACTCGATAGCGACTGTTTCTCAAAACAATAGTACGGAGACATAGTGTAATGATAATTTTCAGTGGAGAACAAATGAAGAGTTGGAAGCTATCAAATTGTGAAATTAACAGTCATATTAAGAAAAAAAGTTGATAGTGCAAAATTAAAATAGCAGGTGTACAAACATTGAGAAGCAACCAGCACACTTAAGAATGTCACCAAGTGCTACTTAATGTTTTAATTACATACATGTTTTATTACATTATAGTTTGTATAAGGGTGTCCCCATTGTCCTTGTGCTAAAGTCCTAACACTACAGTCTGGTAATAAAAACTTGAAGGAATACTGGGACCCTGCCTCTTCTTCTCCTTCTTACTCCTGGCCCTAAAGTGAGGAGATTCTCTGATGTTCATACCTACCAAAATGACCTGCCTCTCCATAGACCCAAATGCACTGGGACAACTGATTACAGGCCCAGGTTGAAATTTCCAGAACTCTGACCCACACTTGACTTTCCTCCTTTTAAGGTGATTGTCTCAGTTATTTTCTCATAGTATTGGAAATCTGACTTGTACAGTCAGTTACCCTGCTTTTTTTGGTTTGCTTTCAAAAAATTTACAGACTTATTTGTGTTTAGTAACTCAATATGATTAGCAATGAATAAATAAAAGTCCTGATTAATGTTTTCAAGATAAATCTGTTTTTTTGGCAACAGGTTCAAAGATTTAGGATTTTTTCAATGAGTAACACTGTCTAATGAGTACATTTATCAAATATGATTTTGGTCATATATACAACTGTATGGATGTGCGTATATTACTGAAATTTCAAAAGATTTACCATGTGATATAGAACTTTTTATTTTATAATACACAATGTCAAAATATGTATAAGAAGCATAATTCTAAAATATCATGTATATAAACATACCTGCAAAGAATATGTCAAATGTCAGCCAAATACTATTTTAGATATGCTGCAATTAATTTTAACTACTTAATACCATTGGTCATTAACATGCTTCTTGTTTTGATATCCTAAGCAGTATTGTGGAGAGCAATAACAGAGTTAAATGCTTTCATATGAAGAATTAAGAAACAAAGAATTTCACTGTATTTCATAACATTTTTTGATTTACAACTACTTCAAGAATTTTGGATTTATTAATCTCAACGAAGGAAATAAAATTAGAAATAGGCATGATTAAACCACATAAAAATAAATATTTGGAAATGCAAAAGTATACTAAATCTGATTAATGATTGATTTCCATGTACTTAGGTCTCTGAAAAATAACCATCTTTCAAACTGATTTGCAAGTTAATACTAGTTATGCATTTTATAATTCATAGTTCAGTCGAAATAAATTCTTTAATTTTTGCCATTATACTGGTACTGAAAAGTACAGTTGAGAAAAGTCTGAACTACATCTTTGTGATGTATTTTTCTTTTCCCTTTTAATTTTGGAATCATATTTTCCTCATTATGTTTGTACACAATAGCCTTAGTTTTCCAAGATGTCAGCCACTTTATTATGATTCACTGGTCTGGTATCTAGTTTCTCCTGTGTTCATTCTTGTAGAATAAGTTCCTCTATTTCAATCTGGGCAAACTGTTCTGTTGTCTCATAGACAACTGCGATTTATTCTAAGTCCACTCTTGGATATTAATCAAACAGCATATTATAAAGCAATGCAATACCTATTTCTTGCTTCTATTAATTCCTAGGCTAAAAAGCTTAAAAGGATACACAAATATAAATCATTTTCCTTTTCAAAATAAAATATGCCATTATCACAGAATTTGTAATACAAGTAAAGATAAAGAAGGAATTTAAATGTGATACACAAATCATTCAGATATGAACAAATAATTAAAAATAGAACTGGAAAATATATTGAGAGTAACCACGTCCAACTATTTACATCTTAGTCATCCTTTGCCTCTTTTTTTTAATCTATGTTGACTCGAGTTCTCTGAAACAAATATAATCTTAAATTTGACTTGGACTTTCATTGGTTAGAGGAAATTATTAAACTGGTTGCAATTGCTTGCAAATCAATTTGTGGATTGGAAGTTATTCAACATCTTACTTTTTTTTCAACTGACGTTTTAACCACCACGTAGAAACAAAAATGTGTACGTATTTAAGGGGTCTCACTGTATTTTGATACATGCATATTGTTTAATGCTTAAATAATGGTAAGTGCATCTATCACTTCAAGAAATTATCATTTCTTCATGATGAAAATATTCAAAATTCTTTCATTTAGAAATATGTAGTGTATTATCATTATCTATAGCTACCCTTGTGTGCATTACAGACCAGAACTTCTTAGTTGTATCTAATTGTAGCTTAGTTCCCAGGGACTGTCATAACATTTCCTTTTTTATTTTGGCATGACAGTCCCTGGCTACTGTCACTGTTTATTTGCTTTGGTGCTACAGGTTGAATCCAGGGTCTTGCATATGCTAAGCATATGCTGTCATACTGACTTAAACTCCTGATTTCTATTTAAAATGTTAAAATATCGCCAGTGTAAACTTCGAAAAATTTTGAAAATGACTAAGAGGGCTTATACAAGGCTCTTCAAATATCTATTTTCATACAAAGTTTTACCAATATCTATGTAAACATAGACAAATATACACTTACAGAAAAGCTACATAATGTGGATAGCACTTCAAATCTTTAATCCTTCAATAAATTGTGTAAATAATCTGTTTTAATTATTGTCTATTCACAGTACTATGATTTATTGTATTATTAGAGCATAGTTTTACAATAATGACAGTAACCCATATCTACTGACTACATATTACATGACAGGATATTTTTAAGGCCTTTTGTAGTATTTATTTATAGTATATAATAGACATTTAGACTGTCCTCTTTTCATATACAAATCTGGTAGAGATTCATATTTTTCTGTATACAGTCATCTGTTGGTACAGGAAACTAGCTTCTGTGAAGGTTCAATTTCCTTCTGTAACCTGGTATAATATTTGTACTCACACTCCTTTCATCCTCCCATATACTTGAAGTCAATTTTAGACAATTTATAATATCTACTACTGCCAGGGATTTAACTTGGCAGCATAAGCTCTTGCTTGGCAAGCGTGAGGTTGTGAGTTTGATCCTGGCTCCAAAAAACAAAAAACAAAAAACAAAAAAAAAAAAGAAAAGAAAAGAAAAGAAAATCTACTACCAAAATTTAATGTAAATAGTTCTTATCTTGTACTCAAGTGTTTAGGGAATAATCATTAAAAACATATATACTCACTAAGATGCAATTTTATTTTCCTTGAATATTTATTTGAACCCAGTGAAGGAGGAAACTAGACAGGGGAAATTGTATTGCTTTGAACATATTTTTCCAATTTTAGCTATAAATACATTTATATGAAGTAAAATGTTATTTCTGGTCTTTACATTATTTCAAACTGTTATAGTCCTACTCAAAAGAACAGCACTTCAGAGAATTCAAAATCCATTACTTATCATCTTTATTGCTAGTAAAATTTAGTGTCTTTTGTACAGTTATCTATTTCTTTTCTATAGATGATTTTTTAATCTTTACTTCTTTGTGTAAATCATCGTTCTTTCTAAGAGTTCATATTTTATTATAAGGATTTAGTAGGATGGAATGTCTTCATTTATTTTAGACACAGTAATAATTGTGTATTATTTTAAACATCATAAGGTATTACTAACTCTCATTTGACTATTGTCCACTCTCCCAAAGCAAAAATTTGCATTCAACTGGTCATTTCTTATCTTTTAATCATTATCATATTCAAATCTAAAGCTTGTATATGTGTAGTTTCTTTATTTTAGTTACTAGGATAGATAAAACTGTCATATTCTTGCCTTTTCTTCTATTTTCTCCACACACATTATACTATCATCTTAGAATTTCTGTTTGACTCTTCACTAAACTTCATTTTCCTATCTTTTATTTAATGGTATTTAAATTCATTCCTTATTTTGATGCAGCATTCCATCCAATAATAACCCCTGAAAATAATTCATCAGAGGCAAAGTTTTTGCAAATATACACCTGGGAAATTATTTATTCGGTTCTTACTCTTGACTGACACTTTGGCTGGATCTGGAATTCTATTTTGGAATTTTTCTCTTCAGATCATTGCTATACTCACTTCTGACTTCCAGTATTTCTTTTAAGAAGTCTGATGATATTCTAATTTCCAGTCCTTACAGGTGGCATATTTCAATATTAAGTTTTTTTCCAGAAATAGTAGGTTCCTCTCATTATCTTGGGTAATTGGAAATATCACAAAAATATGTATTCTTCGGATCTTGTTTTTATTCATTTTCTAGAATTACTGTTTGCTATCTAAATATACCCTTCCAATTCATTTCTGATGCTTTTGTCATTAATCACTGAAGAATACTTTTTAAAAACATTGTTTTGTTAATTTTAAATTGTTCTTTCATGTCTCTGAATAGTCATTTTTTATAGAATCCTATTTTCCTAGGTGTAATAACAAGTATCTCCCTAAGGATATTGCTTAGAATTGAATTTGTCTTGATAAATATCCTCATTAATGTGATTATTTATATAATGGCAACAAAACTGTTTTAATTAGTCCTTCTTAAGTTTGCTTTGTAACTACAGAGCCACACAGTTCTGAAAAAAACACTCAGGTCATCAAATTAGCATCTCTCTGGAAGCATTTATAAGAGATGGGATTTTTAAAATTCCGTATTACCTATTTATCATACAAGTAGGGAACTGAGACAAGCAGTTTTTTACACTTGTTTTACCAGCAGTACCTATAATTATGGTTGAGTTTAGAAAAGGAATTTTAGAAAAGGAATTTTCTTCCTGTTTGTGAACCTAGTACCCTCTATATCATGTACTAAGCTAACTTTCCAGGGAGAATTTTTAGGTGTTAGCTCTTTGTATAAAGTCAGTCTTAGTCCTGTAATCCAAGCACTCAGAAAGCTGAGGCAGGAGGATCACTATGAGTTTGAGGCTAGCCTAGACCACAAAGTGAGTGCAAGGCCAGCCTGAGTGACATAACAAAACTCTCAAAAACACAAACAAAGAAACAAACAAACAAAACAATCAATCTTATTTACTTAACAGTTATTTATCATATAAGATAAGGTAATAATCATTAGTAAATATGGTACTTCAGGTATGGCCTTTTTGCAAAGACAGTTTTTCTGATTACATCCTTGTAAAAGATCGAATGACTTATTTGATCTACTCAGTAAACCAGGGATATGACTCAAACGTGTAATCCCAGTACTTAAGAAGCCAAGGTAAGAGTATCTGAGTTTGAGGCTATGTACTGAGTTCATGGCCAGCTAAGACTACAATAGGGGAACTCTGATTCAAGAAACAAGAACAAAAACAAACAAATCAACCTCATAACTATACTTTCATGAATCAATGAGATTGAGAAACAGTTTTAAACTGAGTTTTCACTTTGGTTATAAATACTAGCTGTAATATACGTTTGGTATATTCACAAATAGGCCATTAAAATGATCCCCACAGAATTCTCTTAAGCCACTGGACAAATTCTTTTTATTCTAATGTAGTCCTATGTAATTGTTTCCTGTCCCTATGAATCTTGTACCCATGAATCCTTTCACAAAATTACTTCTTTACTATATTAAATCACTTTTGAAACTTCCCACTCTGTCCATTATTATGGGGTAAAAATTTGCCCGTATGACTTTATTCACAGATTATATTTTAAAATACCTGTTCTAGGCTTTTCCATGGTATTCTGATAGTCTTCCTTTGTTGAAGACACCTCCTTTATTGAAGATTTGCAGTTTATAACAGATTCTGCTGGGATGCATCAGAATAAAACAAAATGGCTCTAAAAATGACAAAACTGATTGATTGCATACAACTTATTACGGTAGGCAATAATATCAAAATAGAGGAGGATAAAATAACTATTTCAGAAGGGAGTGATCAATTTTTCCCTTGAAAATAAAAACGTGCTATGGACTTCAAGGAAATTGACAAATATCCAGGACATTCTTGTAAAGTAAATACTCTCTGAAATATTTGTATTAGTAACATTTTCACATACAAACTTATTTTCCATAGTGACTTTTAAAGTTTATGCATATAACTGATAATCATGGTGAACCAATTTGGAAAAATAGAAAACACATTGAAAATTTAATTATTTGATACCTCCTGCATCTTTTTTAGATGGTGAAAATAAATATTTGTAATTTTATTGAGATCATATGTTAGATATATGAACATTATTTTGTTATATCTAATGATATTTTGATAATGTTTCAGTTTTACTTTGAGGGCATGATATACTTAATTGAAGTGCTAACATAATTGCCTAACAAAAATACTTAGTCGCAGTAAAATAGTTAAAAATAAACACAAAAATAAAGCATTTAAGTATTAAGGTTCAATTTTTTATATGTTATGAAGCTTTATTCCTCGTGTTTTTTAATAAACTAAGGGCATCATACACTTAATATGAATATAGCAAATGATTCTCTTATGCCACAAAATCACTGATTTTTAGGCAGATTACATATGGGAGGTAGAGATTCAAATCAGTAAGTGATCCAATCTTAAAAACCTTGGCAAGACTTTCACACCTTATATTGCCTTATTGTGGAAGTAAGTATTATAAGTCACAGCAAATAAAATCCACTGTCATCATGTTTTGTCTTTTAATCTGTCATGTTTTAAAATAAATTGATATTCATCATTGGATAAAACTGCTTTTTTTCTTAAGAAAAAAACTATAGAAGGAACACAGAGTTTCTAACATATGCCTCTGTGGGTACAAGCATAATCTCAAATTTATCAGTTATTGCTTTTTTATCAAAGTAACTTCTATTTTACACACAAAATTAGAGGAGAAATAATTGACAACTCTATTATGCCAAGTACTTTTTTCAAACTGTCAAAAATCATGGATTTTACATGGATACTACAATTTGTTTTTTGAATATCTTTTCTGAGGATTAATTGATTTACAAACCATGTCCATATATGTTATATTAATTTGATGAACTTATGCTTTTGCATACAACTGTGAAATTAACACCATCACCAAGGTAATACACATAGTCACAATCTCCAAAAAAGTTTTGGTGCCCTTTTTGTGTATATATTTGTGGTAAGAATATTTCACATGGGGTCTATCTTCATAACAAAATTGTAAGTGTATATTACAGAATTGTTAACTTCTTGTACTATGTTGCATCAAAGAAATCCAGAACTTCATCTTGCAGAACTGAAACTTTCAATAAGTTGTAATATTACAACTTTTTACAGGCAGGACTATGCTTCAGATACCTGTTAAAATGACAAAAACAGAAGAAAAACAAAAGAAATGAACATATTCAGTAGTGTGAATCAAAAATAGAAGCACTTTACTGTAGCACATAAATGTTTATAAAATTATGCTTACTAATCAGTGTTTTGCACTGTAAATTCCTTATATTTGTCAAAGTACTCAATGATTATGTGCTAAATAAATTTTGTTTCAATTCATAATTTAAACTTACCCAAGGTTATTGTTTATATTAAACATTTCTCTGTAATTGAATTTTTCTTGAAATGCATTAAAAATTTTTTACTGAAATTCTTTGAGTTTTCCTTGATTAGAAATTTACCATATATGGAGCTTAATGTACAATTAAATTCATTCCATTCCATCACTAATTATATCTTTCTATTATGCTTAAAATAATTCATGTTGGCAGGATAGTAGTAGCTATTATAGATATTAAAAAGTTAATAACATAGAAGTGGGCACTGGCAGTTTCAATACAAATAAGATTTATAGAGTTCAAAAACACGACAGATCAAAGACCAAATGGAAGTATGGATTATGTGTCCTAAACTGTGTAACAGTTATAGTGGGTCAAGTAAAGAAAACAAAGGGAAAATTTTTTGATATATTTATTTTTATAGGTAGTTTATCTGTCCCTCCTCTGGTATAGTCTTCGCAAATAGAAATGACCTTGAAGTGAGATGTGTAAGTTGAAGTGTCATCATTGTAATAATTATTAAGTACTGTCTGTCAAAGCGGGTTTCCAAGTATGTACAACACTAGTTAGAATAGCTTGACTGTATGATAAAATCCAGTAAAGTGAATCAAAGAAGCCAACCAACCAGTTCAAGATGTTGCCGCTCCAAATATTATTTCTAGATGTAAACTGAATTATGTCTTCTGGCAATCTGTTTGTTTACAAATTCTGCAGACAATATCCAAAAATTTTCCATAGTCATTCAGGGTTTTAATTCACTGCCACATGTAGTCAAACCAAAGGCAAGTCTTGTATAGATTGTAGGCATTGTAAATTTTAAAAGTCCCTTTTGATATGAGACTAAACTGATTAAAGTGTACAATAGGTTCATGTTAAAGCTAATTTTCATTTTTTAGCTCATAAAACTAACACATAGTCGTTTCTTATATATTGATTCGAGAAATTTTTGACACAACATTTTTTTTGTATAATGTATTACAATTGGTTTTTAAAAAGTTGGAGATTCCAGATACTTGGACTGTGGGAACCAGTGAATGAATATGGGCACCTATAGACAGAAGTCCCCTAGATCAAATCGCATCTCCATTCTGCTACCTTAAATCTCAAGAAGAAAATATTAGAACATGGAAGCTGTCTGTGAAAGTGAGACACCATTTCTTTTACTGTCCTTGCACTACCTTCATGGTACCATATTTTATTTATAAGAAATAAAATACACTGAGAGTCAACTTAACTGTGTCTTACTTAATGTTTTCCATTTCAATTAATTATAATACTGCATATATTTCACACACACATACACACACACACGCACAGTTTCATTGATTCTTCTAATTTGTCCAAATGTACTTAGGTATAGGTATCTTAGATATAAATTATATATGGACAATAAATACATCAAAGAACTTTTTATTTTAGAAAGTTTGGATTTTAAGGCTAGTCACTTTGAGAAAATTTTCTCTTACAGAAAGTTAGTTAGCTAACTCTAATTTATTGGTCAATAGAAATCTTCCTGGAAGTTGTTTTCTTTTTCTTTTAATGCATTTTTTATGTATGAAAATTGTATATGATATGACTTTTGCTAGATGTATACATTGTGGAATGACTACATCAAGCTAATAAACACATATACATTATTGCACATACTTGTTTCTTATGATGAAAACATTTAAAATCTACTGTTCCTTATTTTGACATATACAATATATTGGCAATAGACCTCTGGAATTTATTCTTCCTAAATGAAATGTGTCCTTTTCACCAAAAAGTTAGCAAAATCTTCTGGTTTGATTTTCCTAATGTACCTTGTAATGGCCAGCTTCATCACCAGATTTTAGGTGGTTGACAGCTAAACATCACTGAATGTGCCGTACTTTCTTAAAATTTATGACTTCTAATATTTTTACCATCTATCTAATTTCTGTGATCTCACATAGTGTTCTGCTTATCTTAGAACTGTGGAGGATTTCATGAATTCAGTGCAAAATCATGTATGGAAAACTGAAGTCATGAAAATGAATTTTAAAATCTAATGAAGATTTCCATATTATTTGTATTTGAACCAAAATTTGAGATAAGTTTAGAAAAGTTGGTCAATGTAATGAGTTATACCAAATATGTTATATCTTAATTGAAAGTTTATTTTAGAAGGTTATGAATACAATCTTGTTTCTCATCCTTTGAACTTGAATTTATTGTTTGATTTTCCTTTGTGAGAGAAATCTCATGTTGTTTGGATGGAATCAGATAAGAATCACGGAAGTATAGATATTAATACTACAAATATGCTTCATTTTGCTCACATATAGACCTGTTATTGGAAAAAATATGTTAACACAGTTAAAATACTTTAAATAGTGCCTGACATATAATAAGTGTCCAATAAATTTTAGATGATTATGATGATAATAAACTAAATCAGACATACCAGTGTATTGCCTAATTAGTTCAACTAACAATGTAGACAACAAGGACTAAAGATGAGCTGATTCTCAGTTCACAGATTTTCTATGTTATCACTAACTTATTATTAAGGACATCTTTGCTAAATAGCTGTACTTTAAAGCCTCGTTTTACAGATGAGGCCACAAAGGTACCAAATATAAATAACTTGTTGAAAGTTTTTCATGATGTATGCTAGTTTGATTCTTGAATTCTATGTGTATGTCCAAGCACATACGTTTGTAAGAAAATTGTACTTGGGATCAACAAATGAAACACTTGATGGACCTAGTGGGGCAGGAGAATTTGTGGTATAACTCAGGCCCTTTTAGTTTTGGATTAAATGCATTACACAGATTAATCTGGTCATGAACTTTATCAGATAATTGGAAATAAAAACAACTCTTGAAAATACCACTATTAATATGTAAAATATGCCCTACATAGTTAATAATATGTTGATATATAAGATAGTAATACATGTACATATCCATATTTCACAGTCAGTCAATTTATTTTTATAACTTCAAAATTTAATTATAGTTTATTAACTATGTTTATTTGAAAGCAAAAATTTGTCTAGGGCTGGCAAAACACTTCCTATTTTTCTCCTGGCCTAACCTATTCATTAATACCATGCATTTCTTCCAAGCATATAGAAAATTTCTAAGTATGTCTCAACATAGCATTTCTGGGAGTTCTATCAATGAATAACAGTAGGTGCATGGACTGGAATTCTCCATCCATGCCTAATATTCCTACTCTTTTCAATGGCAAAACCTTGATGAAAACCCCAGTGGAAAAGTACACATAGTTTTTTAACAATTCTTACAGTATCTTCAAAGTGCATTTTGGCAAAGCACTCCTTACAATGTGCAGGAGTCATTGACAGAAGCTCTAAGTTTAGATTATGACTGTCTTAGGTCCTCTCTTTCTGACTCCTCCACAGGTCTTTTAACATCATCCAACTATCACTATTTATTTCTAAACACCACTTTGAGAAGGAAGGTAAGAAGAGAGTACCTCATAATACCTCCAGAGAGTGAGTCCTCTAGAGAGTAGTGTAGGAAAAACTCGCTTTCCACATGCGGAAGACTAAAAGTAGACCAATGTCTCTCATCATACACTCAATTTAAATCAAAATGGATCAAAAATCTAAATATAAAAAAAGAAACACTAAATCTTCGGGAAGAAAGAATAGGTAGAACTCTTGAAGACAAGTGTAGGTAAAGACTTTATGAACAAAACCCTGATTCCATGGGAAATATTACAAACAACAACTGGGATCTTTTATTAAAGAGCTATGCACAAAAAAAGAAATCGCCAACAGAGTAAAGAGACAACCCACAGAGTGAAAAAATTTTTCCAACTCTTCCTCAAAGTGTTAGGAGCCATTGACGCTGGAAATTGAATGCGTGCAGGGCTGTGGCATGGCCAAGGCATGGCCAACCCAAGAACAAAAAGATTCCTCAAAGGACAAGATAAGGCCAGAGCTGAGGACACCTGGCTCCAACCCCAATTAATAAGATAGAGATTGAAGCTGCAGGCATTTCACTCCTGTAGTGAAAGTCAACCTGGAGGTTTTCTCCTAAGATACTTCTCCTGAATGACATAATCTGTTACTTGGAAAAGTCCTTGAACCACTCCCAAGATCCTGCTCAGTTTGTTGCGTTTTCCACTGTAATCTCTTC